>LGRX02006954.1:0-17433 GCA_001247695.2 Cymbomonas tetramitiformis
GTTGTATGCTGGACAAGGCAGGTGGCATGCTGGATGCATGCTGGGCAGCTTAGGTTGCATGCGCTGGGGAGGCAGGTTGCATGTTCAAGAGGTCAGGTTGCATGCTAAGCAAGCCAGGTTGCATGGTCCGCCAAGCCATCGGCAGCGGCAATCGGCGGTGTCCGCGATGTCGATGTGGCATGTGTTCACCGTCTGTTGCCGGCGACGTTCATTGCGGTCACTGTGTCGTTGTCTCTCACGCGATAGACGCAGCCGTGACATGCAATCATCGTGTGTCATCGGAAAAGTTGGACAAGTTCCCATCGCCACCGTACCGCCCTGTCCCCGCTTAGCGAAACGAACTGTAACAAGAACCCTCGACGCCTCGAGCATCGCGAGATCGGCCGCGAAGCGGCCTGCGGCTTGACTCGGGTTCCAGACAGACGAGAGTATTCCAGTATTGAGTATCCAACGCAAGCTTTTGCATGTTGATAAACATCGAGGAAAAATAGAATAGGGCCCAACCCCAAAGGTTCCCCCCTTTTCTTTAGGGCCCAACCCCAAGGGGTATAAACTAGTTTATACCCCTTGCCCGACCCCCAACGCAAGAAAAAAATAATCTTAGATTTATCATTTTTTCTAAATCGATGAAAATGAGCCCGAAAAATATTAGCGAACGAAACTTGCAGCGAGGGTGAAAGACGAGCCGGATTAAGGTTTTGAGTTTCAGATATATTTTTCTCTCATCTCATCAGCAAGTCGGGTATGAACCAAAGGAAAATTTCCGCACCCAGCAGTCATAATTCCAATATCCAACAGGTCTAGGAGAATTGTGGCCTCCTCAGGGCTTGCCTGCCACGGTTGCTTGAGCTAGTGTTGCCATTCAACTGTAACTATTCGTTCCATTATATAAATGCACATAATGCGAATCTTGTGCCATGCGTACCAAAATCGTTTCTCACCCTAAGCTTTTCGATGCGCTACTGAGGATAATATCCATTCGGGCTTCGTAAACTTGTGAGACATAACGGATGCAGATGTGCAGTTTCAGAAAATTAGAGTTAAGAAAATAAAAGTCTTGAGGGCCACACTATGGATGAAGGAAAGGTGAAGAAAGCAATTGGCGACCTTTCCAACGCTTCTGCACGAGAAAGCGCCGCTCAGTTCTTGGCGAGCGCGACAGCCGATCGTAATGACGCTGCTGCTCGCGCAAAAATAGCGGCCTTAGGAGGCATCACGCCCTTGATTCAGGTACAGCATCTTTTGCATCGTTCGTCAATAACCTGGCGTCCTTCCCCAAACAATGCTGCTCTACCCAGGCAGTATAACGATATTTGGTATAGTCACTGTATCCGCTGAAGATTCCCTTGCCTCAAAAAGACATCCTCTTTCATAGGGTATCCATAAAATCTGCTTTGCTGAACCCAACGCGCTTGTCGTCCGCTATTTCGCTCGCGAAGCTCTGCTGTTTAAAAGCATGCTCTTTCAAAGATAACAATGGCCTTCGTTACATGAAGACCTAAAATGATTTCGAAATGTATACTCAGAGTACGAGCGGTTTATCTTTGGGAGGAGGGCGCTCTCGCCGTTTATCTTTGGGTTTCTGTGCTCCCGGGCACACGGGTGCTACCCTACTGCATATCTCTCCGAGCGTTACAACCACAAATTCGATGTGCAGCCGTGCGCAAGAACTACATGCAAAACCCCCCGTGAACGATATGAACTTGTGAGTGGTGGTCCTTGCATTGAAGGCTTAATACGTGGGGCGGGAGATTGCATGGCAGGTCCTCACGAATAGTTCTGCGGCGGTGAAGGAGAAAGAGCACGCAATCACAGCTCTGCTCCATTTATCCCGGTCGAAGGAGAATAGAGCGCCGATTGGAGGCAACGGGTGCGCCGCAGCCGTCGTCAAGTTCCTCGGCAACGTCTCGGCCGATGCTACTACATCTGACGTACTCCAGAAGCAGGCCATCTCCCTTATTGTGAACCTCACGACTGGTGTGAACGCCAACCGGTGAGCTTTCCTGATTTCAAGAGACCCCCATGGGCGCGCGCCCCATTCGGTTGTGGGCAAGAACTGGATGACTTTGCCATCAAGACGGAGAAATTTCATAGCTCTTTATTGGGGAAGTTCCAAGACTGTCAGTGCGCCCACAGGTAGCCTAAGCAGTTTGGGAGAGAGGGGGGCGGTTGAAAGCAGTGACCTGATCCGTGAGGCCGGCGGAGTCTCCCGCCTCGTCACGCTTCTTCCAGACAAGGCCGGAACTTCCATCAGCAAGGTCAGCCTCTCTAAGCTTGCAGTCCCCTTACGACTGCACGGCGTGTCACTGCGAAGAGGGGACAAGCTCACGCAGAGGCGCGGGGCAATAGCTGCTTGGCCGCCGCCACCTTAGTGTCACAAGATGCGCAAGGTTATGTGCACGCTCTTTCAGCAAGATCAGTTCGTAGGGTTCCGTGCAAACACGAAGCTTTACTAACTTAAGCTTCACTTTGCTTTCGGTTGGTTGAGGCCTCACAATGACTCCTGCCTTCTACTTGGTTGGGTTCGATCAGAATGCTGAGGTGGCCGCGGCGGCTCTCGCTTCGCTGGCGAACGGGAACATTAAAGTGAAGGTACAGTCACTCCTCAATCCAAACGACAGTAGCGAGAGCCCGAATAGCACGAGGATACCGCCCTTAGTGCTTTTCACGAGCTATGAAGCCCTTTGATTGGCTGGGTGTTTCCTTGGAGCTTTGCAGCTCGTAGCTCATCAACTTCAGGCGCCATCCCAGATGCAGCTATGCCACCACGGGGCAGAAAGCAGCCACGTGACCTCGCATGCACATCAGTGCTTCCTGTGTTGTCCGTCCTGCGGGGCAGGGGCAGTATTGTAGCACTTCCGCTCAGCGCCCCCGCAATTTATCTGCAGTGCTCTGCCTCCCGAGGTGAAGAGAGTCGCAGTTACATGTAATGCAGGTGTTGAGTTGGAAGTGGTTTGATTGCCGGGTTGGGCCTCTAGGATGAGATGCGCGAAATGGGCGGACTGCAGCGCCTCGTGCACATGTTACATGGCAAACCAGAGTCGGTGCCGGTGAAAAATGCGGCCAACGGCCTTGCGCAGCTCTGTGTGGGTGCGACCCGTGTCGACCCAAGTCAAATTGACAGTGTTTCACACCCACGATGCACAGCCTCACCCGCTGTTCAGTTGTTCCTCTCTTACTCACTAATGCCTTTCTTTGGCGAAAGACAGCAGGTATCCCCTACCTCTCATGGCATGGACTGCCCGCCTTCTCTAGCACGCGCTTCTCAAATTTCAATAGCAGCACAGCTGCTTTAGCATGATGGGCCCTAATTACACGAGGCCTCACTACAGCAGCGTGTACATCAAACTTGTTACTGTATCATATTGCATCTTGAATTAGTCGTGCGCAAAGCTTTCGCAGGGCAGATTGCCACCAACGTTCTACCATGCAAATACATCATCGCAGAACGACCTCCCATGTCCTTATCTATTATCCGAGTTTTGTACCTGGGTTGCGATCGTCATCTCCGTCCCACTTTCTGGCACTTGCAGGACACTCACTGAACCGCGAGGCACTGAGGAAGACTGGCGCCATCAAGCTTATGATCCCATTGCTAAGCGTGGGCATGGATAAGCCGGTGACACAGCACGCAGTGGCAACCATCGGTGCCATGGTGGCGGGCAACGCCTTGGCGAAGGACGAGATACACGACAACGGAGGCATTCCTCCGCTCGTGCAACTTCTGAATGCAGGCGTCGGCAAACCAGTCACCAAGTACAGCACCAGGTGGGGTGATCCGCAGGCCCCTTGTCAACGGGCTGTCTCTTGGAGGTTCCAAGGGGCGTGGGCCACGGGCGCCTCTGGCATGATCCAGCATATTTTACCAGGTTGGCTATAATGAGGTGGCCGGGTGGCTGGGTGGCTGGGTGATGGGGCAGTGCGCTAATGGCTCTGTGCTTCGATCATTCGAAGAACCGCGATGCAGTGCGGGAGGCAGGCGCCGTCCCATTTCTGGTGCAGCTGCTGAAGGCGGGGCGCACATCCGCCACCGCCGAGAAGGCGGCCTGGGCCATCAGCAACCTTGCCAGTAGTAATCATACAAACAAGGTGAGGGGACCACTCCTTAGCCGTTAGCTGTTGCAGACGACCATCTCGTTCGCCTCCGTCTGCAATCCCAGAGACGTGAGAGTGATTTGGCTGAGTCATCAGTCTGAGTGGATGGGGGGTGGGTTACGCAGGAGGTGATCTGCGCGGCTGGCGCGCTGTCGGCCATGGCAAGCTTGTTGGCGCCGCCGGAGGAATTCGCGGATGCTGACCAGAGTGACATAGCGCTCGCTCACGGGCAGAACAAGGCACTTATCCAGACCCTTCCCACCGATCCAGCAGGCGTCGTGTCCCCTGCCTTGCGCCCCTTCAGCAAGTCATGCGTCCCCTGCCTTGCGCCCCTTCAGCGCCCCATCCGAGCTGCTTGGGACATCGTGAGAAAGCTAGTGGCCCGGGTGGAGGTGTGGTGTAGGCAGCGGCCGCGGCGATCGCTAACCTGGCAACCGGAAACGAGGGCAGCGAGCACTTATCCGAGGGCCTTGCGCTGGTTCCGGACCTGATCGCTCTGGCCGAAGACCGCGACTCTCCCGCCGCCCCTAAGGCCAAGCTCGCCATCAAGGCTCTCGCCAAGAACTGCCCCTCTGGCACCGACTACATCAAGCAAGTCGGCGGCGGCGCCTTCCTGCCCGCTGCTCGCTCCGTGCACAAGGCCTCGGGAGTGCGCCCCCCCCACCTCCCTCCGATATCCTTTCCCCCCACCCCACATCAGCCACGTCAGCCTGACCCTAATGGCTGCCTTTCTGAAGCCTCCAGGATGTGCGCCAGTCCCCTTTTTATCCTTGGTGTCCCGCCCCCGTGGTCTACACGGTGCACAGCAAATGGCAACTCCTTGATGTGCGTGATTGTACACACGATGAGGTTTGTGGTCATTCTCCTGCGGACGCCGCTGCCCGAGGGAACCCTGGCTAAAAGGGCAGGACGGTGCTCCGTGGCATGCAGCTACCGGGAGTGTCATCCGCGGCGTCGCCCGAAGCGCCCAAGCCGATCCCAGTCGCAAAGCCGAAGTCCACTTTTGGCTTCAGTCTTCCGTCGCTGACATCGAAGAAGAAGGAGCCTCAGAAGCCCGTCACCTCTCCGGTTGCTGACCTTCCTACCCCTCTTTGGCATCCCACAATCCAAGCCGCTTCCCCTTCTGTCCCTCCCCCCCCCGGCTAGCTGTCCCCTCAGCGGCGAGCATGAATGCACACCTCGTCACTGCTGTGACGCACAGCTTGTGGCACCAAGCACCGCTCATGTCGCGGTGAGATTACTGCGATGCGTGACATTTGACAGAGCCTGTATCACTCCTCGTCACACTGCAAGCCTCCGGGCAGGGCAGCGCGCGACACACAGCTCTGAAGGGTTTCCCAGGCGACACATGCATGAGAGACACGTGAGAGACGGGAGCACAAATGTGTTGGGCGCGCGTCAGTTATGGGATGTGAATGGCACCGCCTGCACCTCGGGACGCCGGAGTCGATGCGTGACCGCCGTCTGGTTTGGTGTCGCGCTCATCGGCGTGTTGGGAGCATCGGAGTGACTTTCGGCGCTCGGCTGTCGGAACGGCAGACGTCCCCTGCTTCTGCCAAGAAGGCTGCAGACGTCCCCTCGCTCCCTCCGATTGGCCAGAAGAGTGCAGAGGCGCCCGCAATCAGCAAGGCGGACCCGGGTCCGCCGCCTATCCAGTGGGCAAAGCTGGAGGCGGGCCCGGCCTGGCCCACAGAAGAGCGCTCCAAGCACTCCCACCAGCACTCGGTGGAGGCCGGGAACTCCATCAATGATAAGATCCGGATCGCCAAGGATGGTGACAAGATTATGATACACCCGGGCGAGTACCACGAGTCGGTGATTCTGGACAAGGTGCGGCCAGCCAGCCTCGAATTTTTAGCATAGCTGCGCAGCTGAGGCCGACCCTCGAGGGGTGCTCAGGCGGGGCTGATATGTTAGCAAGCTATGAGAGACATCGCTGAGCACGAGGCGCAATCTGTGCTTCGAAGTTCGGGAGGATGTGTCTCCCAACTCAGTCCGAATCTCGAGGGCATCCCTGTGGCTATAAATAAAAGCATTTTAGCGTCATCTGCAGATCGGCGGCCTATCACGTGGCTATAAGTAAAACCATTTTAGCGCCATCTGCAGATCGGCGGCCTATCACGTGGCTATAAATAAAACCATTTTAGCGCCATCTGCAGATCGGTGACCAATCCCGTGGCGGGCCGTTCTCATCAATTCATCACACCACGTCGCGTTTCAAAGGGGCGGGCCTCGGTGCTTGTGCTCAGTGGTGAGCCAAATTTGTACGCGGCGTGTGTTGCTGCGGGCTCGGGTGTGGCCGTGGTAGGTTGGTGTTCAGTGGTGGGGCGCCGCAAGGGGTGCTCCGCTTGGCGCGCACGCAGCTTCTGAGCAGCGATGCCTTGTGAGTCATGGCAGGGCAGACCCGTGGGTCCGGGTCAAGGCCCTGGCTTGGTGTGTCACGAGGACTGAGTCGCCTGCGCGAAGTGACCGGGTGCCGTAATGCAGGGCTCGACTGTATTCAAGCTTGGATGCGTCGACGCCTGACGGGGCGCTCGGTGGTCTACTTCAGGTGGTCACCATTTGTGGCAGCTGGAAATGCAGCCCATCAGCGCCAGCAATTGTGATCGGACGGGTATGCCCATGTGGACTGCGGGCGTTTTTCGTAACGTGCCCACCGTATGCTGCCATGCATTGGTTGGTCAAAGGGCCCATGCATAGTTGATTTAGGTGACTGTGATTTGAATGTACGAATTGGGCACCGGAGAAGGAATCGCCCCCCCCGGTGCTTGGACTGCAAGTTGCCAAACCTTCAGCAAGGGGTGACGGCTGGGAGGAGGGATTCCAGGGCAAGCCGGCGTTAACGGTGACGGCTGCGAGGAGGGATTCCAGGGCAAGCCGGCGTTAACGGGTGACGGCTGGGAAGAGGGATTCCAGGGCAAGCCGGCGTTAACGGTGACGGCTGGGAGGAGGGATTTCAGGGCAAGCCGGCGTTAACGGTGACGGCTGGGAAGAGGATTCCAGGGCAAGCGGCGTTAACGGTGACGGCTGGGAAGAGGATTCAGGGCAAGCCGGTGTTAACGGTGATGGCTGGGAAGAGGGATTCCAGGGCAAGCCGGCGTTAACGGGTGACGGCTGGGAAGAGGGATTCCAGGGCAAGCCGGCGTTAACGGTGACGGCTGGGAAGAGAGGATTCCAGAGGCAAGCCGGCGTTAACGGTGATGGCTGGGAAGAGGGATTTCAGGGCAAGCCGGCGTTAACGGTGACGGCTGGGAAGAGGGATTCCAGGGCAAGCCGGCGTTAACGGTGACGGCTGGGAAGAGGGATTCCAGGGCAAGCCGGCGTTAACGGTGACGGCTGCGAGGAGGGATTCCAGGGCAAGCCGGCGTTAACGGGTGACGGCTGGGAAGACGGATTCCAGGGCAAGCCGGCGTTAACGGGTGACGGCTGGGAAGAGGGATTCCAGGGCAAGCCGGCGTTAACGGTGACGGCTGGGAAGAGGGATTCCAGGGCAAGCCGGCGTTAACGGTGACGGCTGGCGGGACGGTTTCCTTCATCACCTTCCGATGCGTCACTGGGCCCTCGGTGGCCTCGGCGGATCCGCAGAGGCTGCCGGGCCAGGCTGTGGATGGTCCGGTGGGACCCGCCCCTATCCGCACAAACATGGCACCCCCTCCCATGCCCCTTCCACCCTCCCCCAACACACACAAGGAATAGGAACGCAAACATGCACATGCTCATCGGTTTGCCTGGATGCCGTGCTGACCATCACGAGCCACGGATGGACAAAAACGCCGCTTTGCTTTTTTCCGTTCTGCGTCTGGCAGTAAGTGATGGAGCTCGCGGTTGCACGGGGGATCCTGCGGATACGGAAGCTGTGCTCAGAGCGGACAATCCGTGGCCAATCCGTGGCCAGAACGTGCAGCCCTGCGTGCTTTTCTCGTTGAATCTATTGTCAGGGACCCTAGGCTATGTCCAATGCAAGTTTTCAAGCGATGCGTTGTGGAGGCCTGTCAACCGTCCGATATGGCTTTCGGTTTCCGTCGTTTCCTTGCGCTGTGGTAGCACCCCAACGATCAAGTGTCTTAACAACAGGCAACTTGGGCGTTTGGCGAGCAGAAGTCGTCCGGCGCAGCGGAGGAGACTTTAGTATCCGGAACCAGCGCCTGTGTAGTCATCAGCAGTGCGCCCATTGCCTCTGTTCCCTTTCCTCCCCCCCCTCCCCCTTTCCTTCCCCTCCGGAGATGGACCTCCTACTTTTTGTGGCGGCCTGCGTTCTCCAAGCGATGCGCCATCGCCGCATGCGCCAGCTTTGTCACCACGCTGCAGCGTGCGTGCTCCCGGTGGCGCGTCTGGCCCGAGAGAGTGCTCAGGGCGGCGATGCCTCGTTGGCTGTAACTTGCGCGATGTCATTCGGATGTGGTCATCTGCGATGACTGCTCTCCTGAGTTGAGGAGGTGTGTTTCTGCGCGCACTAGCTTGTGTAGTGATTGGGAGCGCAAAGCGCATTGCGGCGGCAGGGCCTCGCGACAACGGGGGTGTTTGCATGTGGTGAAGCGAAGCCTTGGAGCCCTGCACATTGCGGCTGCATGGCTCGCGGGCGGTGGACAGAGACGAGGCAGTGCGCGGCAGAGGAGGCAGCTGGTGGTGGGCCGGTGGGAGTGGTGGTGGGGACTTGGGGCGGAGGGACAGATAAAAGCACCGCGACGATGGAGAACTGTGCGGTGGAGGTGGCCATGCGGGGGATGGCCGGCATCACTGTACAAGGCGCTGACACGAATCCATTGATCAAGGGCTGTGAGGTATCCGGAGGAGTCGCCGGCATCGAGCTGCGGGAGAAAGGTAGGGGTGCCCAACTAAAGTTAAGCCGTCCAATGTTTTTAGATCGGGAACATCGGAAGGTCCGAAGAGATTCCTGGGGAGCGACGAAGGAATGTATTGTATTTTGATCTCTGGAATTCTATATGGACTGTCGGATTCGGAAAATTGCCACTGTTAAAAATAAACGGACCAGTTTAAGTTGTGCAGCTCTAGAGAAAGGTTCAGACACATTCCATCGTACACGCTGCGCATGCCTTTTCTCTTCGCTGTTTTTTTACCGTTGGATAGTACATCTCGGGGCTCATCATGTCCGCATTCTTGCTTCGTGTCCATTATGATCTGGCACCTGTAGCCATTACGAAGAAGCAGCAAGGCGCGCGCACTAAAACGCACGGGGTGTGAACTCGGGGGTGCACCTGGAAGAGATTGGATATATCATGGGGTGGGGAGCTAGGGCTTGCTTAAGGGAAGTATTGAGCAGATATGTGGCGGAGGGGGGGGAGGCGGGGCGCAGCGCAAGGGACCCTGGAGCAATGCAACGTGCACGACAACAAGCGCAGTGGTATCATGGTGAACGGCAGCGCGCCTATCGTGAAGGACTGCATGGTGCGAGCCACCATCCCGAAAGCAGTATTCCTCTGCACATCGGAGTTCAGGCGAGGCGGCGAGAGGCTGGCTTCGGTTTCTCTGCAGTTTCTCTGCACCCGCATTAGAAGCTGAGCGCAGCTTGCTAGGCACGCCCATTCTTTGCTCACCGTTCACGATGCCCCTCAGGCCGGTGTCACATCGCAAGCTGCTCCGTCTCTCGGATGCCCGGGGCCCTACCTGACGGCATCCTACCTGCCGGCATCCAACGGGAGTTGACTGTGTCTGCGGTGCGCTCGAGCAGGTGCATACCAACAAGCAAGCCGGGCTGCACGTCTACTCTGGAGGCGAAGGCGCGCCATACCTCACTCACGCCACGTGCCTGCCTTCGTGGGAGCTGCCGCCAGAGCGCGGTGCTTGGTGGGACCGGGGCCGGGCGGCTGACTGTGTGCCTCCGCTTGATTGGACAGGTTACTTCAAGGAATGCCACGTGTACAACAACCTCCTGTACGGGGTCCTGGTGCAGAGCGGCGGCAACCCTTCGATCTACCGCTCTAGATTTAGCGACAATAAGCAAATTGGGGTCTACGTGTGGGATAAGGGCCAAGGGCAATTTGACACATGTGAGGTAAGGGGCCCGACAATTTGAAAGCACAACAGCCAGAGAGGGGGCGGAGCAATGCTCGCGCTCGTGCCGCGTGCTGGCTTTCACTCCTGTCGCCGCAGGATCGCACGGCCCGCCCGCTCCGCGCTACAGCAGCGGCGTGCTGATGAGCGCTTCGGGTGGCAAGTCGTTGCTCGAGGCTGCTCGGCAGTCATGGGGTGCTGTCAGCAGTGGGTGAGGGGCCATGGAGCGCCTTGGCTGATGGGAGCGTCGGGGGAGCACTCGAGGACGTGCGAGCTGATGGCCCGGGGTTGTGAGACAGGTGAGTGGCAACACCACCTTCGGCGTCGCTGTGGGAAGTGGGGGTAACCCAACTATCAAGGATTCCCATGTGACACAAAATAAGGTGCTGCTCGCGCGCCCGGCATCGGGAACCCGTCACGCCATCAGGGCCGAAGCGTAACAACAAACCGCTGCAGGCGCACTGTAAGATTCTGTATCAGGGAGTTCAGCCCGCAACGTGATCAGAAAGTTGTTTTCCAAAACGAACCGTTGGATCAGAGTGAAATAGCAATTCTATGGATAAAGTGCCGTGGAAGTGCAGATGAGCAGAGATGCCTTCATCACTTGCGATATCTGATCAGAATCACAGCGGCGTGGCGTCAAGCACGCTCCATCTAGGCTTGGAGAAGCCTCTAATATCCCATTGCGTCACAATGTGTCCAGATCTGTCGCCCAATATCAGCGCCTCATCTGGCCGCAGCTAGGAGGGCGCAGCTGTTAATGGCTGCAGCACACTGCCCCGCGGTCGCCATGGTTCCTCCGACTGCAGTTTCAGGTGAGCTGCAAGCTGCTGGTGATATGAAAACGGGCGAGGGGAGGCGTGAGAGAGGTACAGCACGGAGGGGCCTACGTATACGACAACGGCACTGGGCACTTCCTGGCCTGCCACGTGTACAAAAATGGCCTAAGTGGGGTGGAGGTGAAGAATGGGGGCAACCCCACATTCGCCCGCTGCAAGGTGCGCGAGGCCCGGCAGATCCAGCTGCGCTGCACTCTGCAGGAGGGGCTTAGCGTGCCACCGGATGACCGGAAGGTCAGAGGGGCGGGGGCGTGCTACGGGATGACCGGAAGGAGTCAGAGGGGCGTGCTGCGGGATGAAGTCAGAGGGCGGGGCGTGCTACGGGATGACCGGAAGGAGTCAGAGGGCGGGGTGACGTGCTACGGGATGACCGGAAGGAGTCAGAGGCGGGGGCGTGCTGCGGGATGACCGGAAGAGTCAGAGGGCGGGAGGGCGTGCTGCGGGATGACCGGAAGGAGTCAGAGGCGGGGAGGGCGTGCTACGGGATGACCGGAAGGAGTCAGAGGGGCGGGAGGGGCGTACATCACATTCATGACCTAATCAAACTGGAATTTTCGATGACGACGATGACTCGAAATTTTCGTGAGACACTGTGTATAAAACTATTTTCGATCTGACGGTTCAATTACACGTACACAGTCATCGGACGCAAATGCATCGGTGTTGGGAAGTTCGAAACTGTTTCTTAATCACTTTCGGCTTAAGTTTCAGCTCAAAATACACCGCTGCGGCGGACCTGGGTCAGCAGCAGCGGTGTGTATTTTTTATCACATATCATTGCACTGCATACCATACAGCATATCACAATTGCATATATGCATACATACTACACTTGCAAACGCATGTCTACCTTCGCGAGATCATCTTCGGCTCATTTGCGCGAAGATGATCACGGGAGGGGTAGCCATCCGCACAACCCACCGCACGAACACACGTGATCATAAACGTGTGTTCACGCGCCCTGTATCACGCATAGTATGCAAGGGTGTTTCTAGGCTCCCAGGTTTGTTCATGTCGCTTGAGCGGATGAACAGTACTTGGGAGCTACGCGACTTCCCTTGATGGCCGCGTCAAGGAATGGTACATATACATTCCTTGACGCGACCATAGTACCGTGCTTGCTTAACGTCCGTTAAGCAAGCATAGTACAAGGCATACGATACGTTTCATATAGGTTTCATATACATAAAACGTTTGGCTGCAGATTTCAGCGCTCTCCGCAAACCCAAACCCAAAGGCATTCCGTACCCAAACCCATGCATCAAAATGAGAGCGCATGCGCACAGCACTTGCCCACAGGGCATACATATACCATATATATATCACATATAAAGAGTACCTACGGTAAGCTTTTTAAGCAGCAGGTTGATTTTACCTTGTTTCTGGCCCCGCGGCATCATCCGCTTAAGCGCCCATCCCCGCAGTCCTACGTGTCAGGTGCGAACGGGGAAAAAAGCTGACCGTACGTCGACTCGGAAGGTCCTAATTGGTCGGTACCATATCCTGCTTCATCCTGCGGATGCGCTGTCATGGTCGCAAAAGCGCAAACACGACGTTTTCCGGGTAATTCGCCTTTACCATGTAAACCACACTGTTAAAAGCGAACAGCTCGATTTACTGTGACGTGACGGTCAAATGACACTCCGTACATTTATACGAAATTTCCTTCTAAAATATGGAATGAATGTGCCGTAGGGCGTGCTACGGGTTGACCGGAAGGAGTCAGAGGGGCGAGGCGTGCTACAGGATGACCGGAAGGAGTCAGAGGGGCGGGGGCTACGGGATGACCGGGAAGGAGTCAGAGGGGCGGGAGGGGCGTGCTGACCGAAGGAGTCAGAGGCGGGAGGGCGTGCTACGGGATGACCGGAAGGAGTCAGAGGCGGGGGCGTGCTACGGGATGACCGGAAGGAGTCAGAGGGCGGGAGGGGCGTGCTAAGGATGACCGGAAGAGTCAGAGGGGCGGGGCGTGCTACGGGATGACCGGAAGGAGTCAGAGGGCGGGTGACGTGCCACGGAATGACGTTACGGGTAAGAGGGGCGGTGTTGTGTGCAGCGGGATGACTTGAAGGGGTCAGAGGGTGGGGTGGCGTGCCACGGGATGACATTAAGTGGTAAAAGGGGCGGGGTGGCGTGCTACGGGATGACGTTAAGGGGTACGAGGGGCGGGGGTTGGATCTCACGGGATGAGATGAAAGGGTAATAGGGTTGGGGGTTGGGTCCCACGGGATGGCCTTGAGGGGTATGAGGGACAGCGTGGCGTCCTCTACTGGATCACGATGAACCAAAAAGGTCGGTGTTGTGGAGCAGATGTGGTGCTGACAGGCATGGCTATTGGAAGGCCAAAGTCGACCCTGAGAGAGCGGCGGGCCTGTTACTGGGGGGTGGTTAAGAGCATGACTGCCCTGCAGGAGTTGTGACGGGCTGAGGAGGGGGTTCCTGTGAGGGACAGATTCGGGAGAACGAGACGACGGGGGTGTTCTCGTGGACCAGCGGGTTGGGGGTCTTCGAGGATTGTGAGGTGTTCGAGAACTATGCCTGTGGCGTGGCTGTGGGCGCGTCCGGCAGCCCCACCTTCAGCCGCACGAAGGTCTGCCACCAATCCCCTGAGGAACCCATGCCCCCACCGCGGCTCCTCTAAGTTCTCAACGTGCGCGCAGAAGGGGCGCCAGGTCAGCGAGGAAGACGCGCGGGGTGGAGGATGGGGCTTTGGACTGCGCAGATCCACGGGAACCAGCAGGCTGGGTTGCTGGCGTACAGCAGCGGGACGGGGAAGTACACAGAGTGTGAGATGTTCAAGAACCCGCACGGAGTGGAAGTCCGTGGCGGCTCCAAGCCCGTCCTATCTAAGTGCCAGGTCAGCTTTCCCCTCTCACATGCGCCCGCATTCTTGCCGAGATTGCCGTCCCGCTTTCCCCCCCTCGGACAACAAGGCTCCAACGCCGTTTCCTGCACCTCGATGGAAAGCTGCAGTATGCCAGCGAGTGATGTTATATGGAAAGCTGCCTAGTAGCGTCACTCGGGCTGGAGTGTACCCAAACAGCAGGTGTGCAGCATCACTCATTCAGACCGGGCTGTAGCCGTGTGGCAGGTGCACAACAACACACAGACCGGGCTGTACGCACATGACGAGGGCAGCTGCGAGATAGATGAGACCAACATTCACCACAACGAAGTTTACGGAGTTGTCATCGACTCCAACGCGCACCCACACATAACCATGTCGGAAATACATTATAACATGTAAGCCCCTCCCGCCGGATAGTTACTGGCAATCTGCATTTGATCCTTCTGTACAGCTGCCATCGCAGTTGTCAGGCAATGATACCCCATTCCTGCCAGAGATGAGCCGATGCCACGGACAGCACGATCGGAGCAACCAACTATGCCTAGGAAACTGCCGCCGGCTCTTGTCTCGCCTGAGTCTGACCAGCCCTGGAGCATGCCACAGGCATGCGGGCCTATTCGTGTATGACCAGGGGATGGGCGACATCAACCAGTGCCGCATCCATCATAATGGTCTCACCGGCGTGGCGGTGGAATCTGAGGGCAACCCTACTATCACCCACACACACATCCACGACAACAAGGAGGCCGGCGTTTATGTGTATAGTGAAGGATACGGTACGATCCATCTGTTTCAAGGCCTGCCTTGCGCTTTGTTAGCTCAGTGCCGCCCAGCAAGATCGCGCTGCCTGCCTCGCTACCAGAGCATGCTGTGGATGTAATGAGGGCTGAGCACAACACGGTTGATTTCGTTCAGCAGAATCTGCCAGCCCCAGTTGAGCGATTCTGTGATGCATAATTAGATAATGAGTGCTCATCGAGGGATCCTCGCAGGAAAACTCGAGAACTGCAATGTTCACCAAAACGGCTTGCATGGAGTGGAGGTGAAGACGGCGGCGAGCCTGATTATGAAATGCGTTGAGGTAAATGACAATAAGCTAAGTGGGGTGTACGTCCATGACACCGGTGTAGGGAAGTTTGAAGACTGCCTTGTAGATGGAACCGCTCTGGACTTACAAATGACAGATAACAATGTTCCTGAGCAGGAGCAGAATACGGATGAATAGCATGTTTGATTGCAGTCTATCACACCGTATCCATATTTCATGCAGAATCGAATATTATTTGATTTGTAATCTGGAGGTGGGAGATGTTTGCTTATTGTTGGGAAGTGAAACGCGGTATTTGCATCACTCTATTTTAGATACACATCATTGAAGTTCAATCTTAAACGTTAAGAAATTCCAAATCATTGGACGTGTGTTGATGATAGAGTGTGTTCATTTAAGAGGTTCTTTTGACCTTTCATTGGTGTAGTTTGTACGTATTCTATTCCGTGCGTAACCCACAAATGTCCTGTTGGTCATTGAAAGGTTGTTAATATACCCGTATGCTAGAAAACTAATGTATCAGGACTTCTGACCCACATTTGGAAGATATGTCACTTTCGGAATGGGGTTTTAAACCCGTAATCGGGTTTGGGGACCTTCCTAAACCGGTTTCGGAACCTTCCAAAACCGGTTTCAGAACCTTCCGAAACCGGTTTCGGAAGATTCCGAATGTGTTTATACATTGCCGTAAGTGAACCCGATTCGAGTTTTTCGCCTACGATATATCAAATCGAAAGTCGTTACGACCCCAATAGGATGCCGCGATTACGGGGGGGGAAACCCCCCGGAACGGAAACCACTTTCGGAAGCCAAAATGACAGTATTATGGGTTTCGGAAGTCTCCAAAACTGGTTATTTGTGTAGGAGGCTACCACTCCAGTTTCTTCTCTTCTTTACACTTTCGGGCTTAACTATTACTAGCTATTAAACGACCGCACGAGGTATGATTACGTTTGGTCAACTATCGGACTTCGGTTTCGTAAATCCTTCAAGTTATGCGTTTGCTTTCAAGTGCATGCTTTCAATACACAATATACAGCAGTTACGGCTTTTTATGTTACAATTCTCGGTTCAGTTCTCATTCCCGAAACTGGTTACACTTAGAGTTCTTATGCATTCAGGAACTCTCCCCATAACTCAACTGTACTGAGTACTCCGTACAACAGGCTAGGCACCTCACATCAACATCATTCTGATCGGTCCTACTGTACTCCGTACTGAGTACTCTTGCGTTTTGTACTTAGCCGTTTTTCTTGCTCTTGTGCTTGCCTCCTAGCACAACTCCCCCCCCCTTAGGGAAGGTCACGTCCACGCTGACCACGTCGGACCAGTAAAGTTTTTATACAGATCTTCTACTGTTGCTCAGGATGATTATACAGGTCTCAGCCGCCTGTTGTCTGGGATGACATTACACTTCCCAAGACACACCGCAATAAGGAGATCAACCTCTTAAGCACAAGGGTCGGCCTCTCACCGGTCTGCCATCTGCACTACCAGGCTCCCCCAAGGCTCGAGATCTCACATCCATTACCACGCTCAAGGTTTCAAACCTTCCGACACGGTACACTTACAGGTGATGACAATAGGTTTGCCAATTACCTGACAGTTCTCGGGATGCCGGCCCGGAGGAAAGGTTTTAAACCCCTACCGCCTCCTCGGGATGCGCATAGCTTTTATCCAGATCTCCAACTGCCGCCTGGCATGGCCGAGGCTAGAGCCACCGCTCTGGTGGATGGATTATCCAGGTTCTCACCTGTCGCCTGGCATGGCCGAGGCTAGAGCCACCGCTCTGGTGGATGGATTATCCAGGTTCTCACCTGTCGCCTGGCTATGCCGAGGCTAGAGCCACGGCTCTGGTGGATGGATTATACAGGTTCTCACCTGTCGCCTGGCTATGCCGAGGCTAGAGCCACTGCTCTGGTGGATGGATTATACAGGTTCTCACCTGTCGCCTGGCTATGCCGAGGCTAGAGCCACTGCTCTGGTGGATGGATTATACAGGTTCTCACCTGTCGCCTGGCTATGCCGAGGCTAGAGCCACTGCTCTGGTGGATGGATTATACAGGTTCTCACCTGTCGCCTGGCTATGCCGAGGCTAGAGCCACTGCTGCTCTGGTGGATGGATTATACAGGTTCTCACATGTCGCCTGGCAGTGCCGAGGCTAGAGCCACTGCTCTAGTGGATGGATTGAACAGGTTCTCACCTATCGCCTGGCTATGCTGAGGCTAGAGCCACTGCTCTGGTGGATGGATTATACAGGTTCTCACCTGTCGCCTGGCTATGCCGAGGCTAGAGCCACTGCTCTGCTGGATGGATTATACAGGTTCTCACCTGTCGCCTGGCTATGCCGAGGCTAGAGCCACTGCTCTGGTGGATGGATTATACAGGTTCTCAACTGTCGCCTGGCTATGCCGAGGCTGGAGCCACTGCTCTGGTGGATGGATTATACAGGTTCTCACCTGTCGCCTGGCATGGCCAAGGCTAGAGCCACTGCTCTGGTGGATGGATTATACAGGTTCTCACCTGTCGCTTGGCTATGCCGAGGCTAGAGCCACTGCTCTGGTGGATGGATTATACAGGTTCTCACCTGTCG
>LGRX02006955.1:0-57778 GCA_001247695.2 Cymbomonas tetramitiformis
CGGGGCCTCAAAAGGCCCCCTTCACCCATCCTTATACCCACATGCTCCCCACACCCTGCACTACAGGACTGTGCAGACCCCTCCTTCAATTTCTCATCAGCCCTCTCACTATACCCTATCCTGTATGACATTGATGACACGCATGACTGAAACTGTCCCTAGCCCACCCTCTCCACCTAAAATGACCCTCCCGTTTCAAACCGATGCAGCAACCTATTACCTAAACCATATGCAAATATAGTTCTCAAGTTCTGTGATGAATATTAATATCAATGGTGTACGCGGACAACCGATATGCTTGTGGAGAGTTGAACAGTAAATATTTAGGGTTTCAGGGGAACAGCTGTCTGTGCCGCCCGCACGGCTCCAAAATATGAGTGCCATTGTAACCTATTGCAACATCGGTTTTAACAATCATGTTGTGCGGACCACGCGGTGGGCCGTCCACATCTCAACACATCGAGCTCTGCTGACCGTAATCCGTCGTCGGAACGGTTCCGTAGATGGTGCCGGCCGCGTTGCCGCCCGCGCATCTCCGCAGCCCCTCCGCGATCTAATCATATTATAAAACGACTTTACAATCCTACGGTTTAAACGTGCAATGCAACCATGGGACATCCACACACACACACCCACACACACACATATTCCATACATGCAATACAGCAATGAAACCCTATTTCTACGCTATGCATCTTGCACTCACTTTAAACTAAGGAAGGATGCGAACCTTTGCGTGCCATACGCGATATCTCTTTCTTCGCTTTCGTGTGGTCTGGAGGATGATACGCCCCACGCGTGGCGTCCCTCCAACTGAGGCGGAACTCGTCGTCCTCCAGCAATGCCCTAGGGCGCTTCCTCTTGGCGACCCAGTAAGATATCTTCTCGTCAATGTCGTTCTTGCGCATCTCACTCCAAACCGATCCCTCCTTCCCTGTGAGCGTGTTCGCCTGGTTGTTGCCACGCGCGACTTCACCTGGGTCTAGCTTCACCTCCTTCTCCTGCCGTATTTTCGCGTCCACCTCCTTCCAGACGTCGTTGTGCATGTACAAGCAGTGGTTGTTGAGCCCACTAGGGCATGCGCTCTTAGCGATAGCCCCCCCCACTCTTTCTCAGGGTCATCCTTGGAGGGCAAGGTGCAATAGACATGGGTGGAGTTGGCGACGCCCTCCTTGAAATACGCCCACCAAGGTGAGGTACGCTTACTCTTTTTTGAAGCGTGCGCGCCTCTTGTTGCTTGCGCTCCTCCTCGATGGCGGCCTCCCTCTTAAGCGCCACCGCAGTTTCCGCATCTCGCGCGGACTGCAACTTCTTAGCCAACGTCGAAGCCGCCTCTTCATTCTTCTCAAGTTGCTCCTTGTCGAACCTGCTGATGTAGTCCTCAGCACCTGCAACCATGCCTCACACCACGCAACCACACAACAACGTTCAGACTCATAATAAACTCGAGTAATCTTGTACTTTTACAACTCAAAAATAGGCGAGATCTTGCACAAGCGAGGTACATCTTTCGAATGAGCTTAGGGGTTCGTTTCGTTGAGTTATGATAACTCAGAGATCGACGCACCTGCAAGGTGCTCAATCGGCTCCCACGTATCATCCTTGGCTTGATAGCCTTTCCATCTCACCAGCCACTCGCGTCGGCCTCTTGTCCACCGCATGGCGAGGATGTCCTCAATGAGGTACTCTTCCGATCCGCTTGTGGTATCCGCCAAATGCTTCCGAGTTCGACGTATTCCCCCCTTCTTACCGTCCACGACAACCGAAGCATTGCCACCCTCACCTCGAGGACCGCTTTTTGAAGCTGCAGGCGGAAGCTTTTTCTTTGTTCGCCCCATTATATCCAACACACTTTAGCGCGGTATATCTATATCCACGCAACGGACAGTTCTGCAGAATTTGTGAGTTGTGTTTGCGACACTGTTGACTGTACAGTAAGGTGTGTGTAAAGACGACAAATGGCTTCGTGAAAACGCTCGACACTCGACTGCTGCTCATGACACTCGTGTCGTCTCGCGCGATTAAGGTGTTCCGAGCGCTGACCGCTGAGGCCGTGTCGAAAATCAGAGATCTCGATTTTTCGATTTTCCGACCGATCGCGATGGGCGACATGGGTGATTAACCGGTAATTAATAAATTTTGAGGGGGGTCAGCTCGTTACTGCCACTAAGTAGTTAATTCGATTGATAAAATTAATTAACTAGCTACAACCGGTTAGTGCGAATTAATTAACTAGCTAGGGTCAGTTAGTTAATAAAAATGGAATTGATTAACTAGCTAGTAACAATAACTGGTAGTAACTGGGTCTAACTAGTTAACTGGCCTAACTGGTTACTACGGTTAATTTACTGCCATGGGTTTAAATCAGTAAAACCCAGAAATGTGATCAACCTCAGATGTTGATATACAGCATAATTCACTTTTATGCCATGAAATTTATCATGTGCAAAGGAAAAGTGATTTGCAGTGTTTCTGTACTTTACATTCCACACACACAGAGAGATATGTATATATATATGTAGCCAAAAACGGCCAAAATGGGTGAAATCCGTTTGCGATAGATTTGAAAATGGAAAATCGGACCCTATTTTATTTGATAATATGATTTCATACCTATTGAGGTATGAGAAAATCATAATGACACATGTCATATCTCATGTAACACCCTAGATAATAGGTGTGGAATATGTGGGGGTTACATATTGGCTGTAACACTAAATCGGTCAAAATGCTGTACGTGAAATACATTTTGAAAATTTCGGATTGATTTTTTTTTGCTAAAATGAATATTTAGCTATCAAATAACAATCCCTGATTTATGCAGCATGTGTAACACCCTGTAACACCCTAAAATTGAATGTGTGTGTCAGGGGTGTAACATACCTCCTGAAAACCACTTAACATTCAGTATGGTATTAAATGCAGTTTTGCTAAAAAAAGCGTTGCAAAACGTTTATACTGCTTTATTTTTACCTATTGTAGGGTTACTGATACCATGTAACACCCTAATCACATTATTGGGTATATGGGCCACTGTAACCTAACATGCCCTAAAATGCCACTATATATTCGAAAAACTTCGTGTTTGGCATTAACATATCATGCTGTATTCGACACCGACATGATTATATATCGGGCAACAACCCTAAAACTGTAACAGATGCTTCCTATATGGAATGCATGCTATTTATGAGGTACAGGCAATTGACAACTGCCTTATATCACACACTTCCTTGAGGGGGGAAGAAGGTGGATATATATATATATACCTACCTCATTATTATGTACGAATGTACTACATGTATGTAAACATACAGATATACCATATATAACATATAAATCACACACACTCAGTTAGTCGACTAGCTGAAGGTATTTTTGTGCTGTGTTTTGTTTTTAGATGGTTACAATCGAAGAGGAAGAGCCAGAGATTCCTGATATCGACCCAGATCCATCGACATGGTTTTTCGACATTCTTGGTTCATATGATGCATACAGCCGGTTTAAAGTCCCGAAATGGATCGCTGGTTATGCCGACACACAAACTAGATATGACCAGATAGGCTACTATGACAACATCAGTCGTATGAAGCCAGATATGCGGCCGATTTAGGGATCCTGCCAATGAGCCTAAGGAACCAGAAAACGAGTTCACAGAAGATAATCCTCCGATGGTTTTTACAGATCCAGATTCAGATTCAGTCCCAGCACCAGCTCCACCTAGTTTGGTCCCGAAGGTGAAAATGACACCACCTAGGGAATTCAAATCAGGACAGGACGCAGAAGTCTGGTTGGACACGGTGGACAGATATTTCCAGTTCACCTATCCTGGAGTCAAGGACAAGGATTTGATTACAGTGTTTCTGACTCTTATTCAGAATAAGGACAGACACTATTTTCAGGTCTTGGCACAACAGCCACATGCCACCTATGAGATGGTCAGACAGACATTCCTCAGACAATTTGGTAATCCTCACAAGAGATCATTAGCCAAGAAACACCTTATGGCACTGACTCAAGGAACCCAAACCTTTGCAGATTATTTGCGCACATTTACATCACTGGCTTCTCTAGCAGCAGTTGATTTGAATGATGTGCTAATAAAGGACAGATTCGTCACCAGTATGGATCCAGATCTCCGCAGACAGTTCCAACTCAGATTCCTGACAGAAGAGCAAAGGAACAATCTGTCGTGGCAAGAAACCACACAGATACTGCTTGATTTGAATTATGTCATTCACTCAAAGCAGTCAGAAACCCTTCACTATCGGGGTCAGAAGGAGCAGTCGTCAGGAGGTCCAGCCAAGAAGGACAAAGACAAAGGACGTGGCCAGAAGCCATATGACAGATCCAACAGAAATCGGAATCAGAATCAGAGTGGCAGCCAGAACTCCAATCAGAATCGGAACAAGGGAAAAGGTGGAAAAGGCAAGGGCAAAGGAAAAGGAAAATCACGGAATCCTCAGTCTTGCAATCGTTGTGGTCGTGTTGGTCACATCGAGAAGGATTGTTATTCCACCAAGACCCCAGATGGAAAGGAGATCAAGGGTAAGCCACCAGCTCAGAGTCCTTTCCAGAATCGGAGACAGCAGCAGCAGAATCAGGGTGCTAAGGATGGGTCCGGCAAACTCATCAATACGATCAACACCTTGGTTAAGGAACTGAAGAGTCAGCACAGCATCAATGCAGCAGTTGCAACTCCAGCTCCAGTTCCAGCTTCAGCTCCAGCTCCTCAGGGAAACTCTCAGGGTACTGCACAGGTACCGGTGTTGAGAGCACCCCGAGGGTAGATCAGCCTGAAGATGCCACTGAAGCAAGTGGCCGGGTTGAGAGTATCTCAGAAGAAGTCCTTTCCAGTCTGACATTGCAGTTTCAGCAGATGGACACTCCCTCAGAGCACATCGCACAGATGCAGTCTCAAACAGCACAGCTGAAATCAAAGAAGAAGCTGTTGTTGTACAAAGGGAAAGTATATGGACAGAGTACTCACATTTTGGTAGATCCAGGAGCCACATCGTCTTTCATTGACAGACAGTTCGCTGCTCAGCTTGGTATAGCATCCACAGACTCTTCATCGTTTTCAGTGGGATTGGCTGGAGGAAGCCAACTACCATGCACATCCTATCTTCCCAAAGCTACATTTACGCTGGGCAAGTATAAGGATACAGAAGATTTCTACATCATTGACATGAAACCATTCACTGTCATTCTGGGTCAAGATTGGTTGGAGCGAGGAGAAATCCCCACATTGACTTTCAGACAAAAAATCTGACGATCACTAGGAAGCATTCATCAGGCTCCAGTATTCGCACCAGGGCTCTTCATGAATACTTTGATTAGATTTGATTAGTTTTAAAATGCTTAAATCATAATTTGATTAGTACGGTGAAGGTCCGAATCATGACTTGACTAGTACCGCAATCGTCCAACTCATGACTTGATTAGTACGGGGTTGGTCCAAATCATGACTTGATTTTTAGGAAATAAGGCCTAATCAAATCAAAAATCATGATTACTAGTGTGATTAGTACCCATATTGGTGAACGTTTTAAGTTCAATTCACATTGCATTCATTTCCCGCGATAGGCCGCGCGCAAGCACGTGGGAGGCTTCTCATCTCCGGAATAAATTGTGGGCTGTCGAACAGACCTGACGCAACGAATAGATGGCTAGAACTGGAACTGCGTCAGTCCGTCGGGCGAGATCGGTCGGGTGGCGCGGGAAAATCGTGCATAGTAATCACGTTTCGAATCAAGTCATGATTTATAGGCTCGCGACAAAATCATGACTTGATTCATAGGAAAGGGTCCAAATCATGACTTGATTAGTACGGTAGGGGTCCAAATCATGACTTGATTAATAGAAAATAAGGCCTAATCAAATCAAAAATCATGATTACTAATCCTATTCATGAAGAGCCCTGATTCGCACAGTATTGTCCAGAGTTGAGCAGACTCCAGACTCAGATGACCTTCCTGAAATGGAATTGGTCAGCGCCACCACCATGAGAAAGCACCTTCGTCGTATTCGATCCAGTGGTTCGGCTGAAGAAGCCGTAGCTTATCTCTTCTTTCTCTCAGAGGTCGACGGTGAACTGGTCTTTACAGCATCAGACACAGACACCACTATGGAAGCCCCCGAGGTCACAGCAGCACGTGATCAAATGAGAGAAGACTTTTCAGACATATTCCAGGAGGATCTTCCAGCTGGTCATAGGCCAGAACGGTTTGAAGGTGGTTATCATCGAATCAACATTGAACCTGGGCACAAACCACCATCGCAGCCAGTACGTACCATCCCAGTACCCATGATGGAAGAACTCAAACGACAGATCATCAAATATGTCGACTTGGGTATCCTTCGTCCGTCATCATCTCCATATGGATGTCCTATCATTTTCGCTCCTAAGCCAGGTGGGAAGTGGAGGATGTGCTGTGATTATCGAGCCCTTAATAACATCACAATTAAGGACACGTATCCATTGCCACCTCACGACACCCTTCTTGAACAGCTAAAAGGCGCACGATGGTTTAGCAGATTTGACTTCAATCAGTTTTTCCATCAGATCCCTATACATCCAGATGACATTCACAAAACAGCTATTCGCACCAGATACGGTTCCTATGAGTGGACAGTCATGCCTTTCGGATTGACCAATGCTCCTGCAACAGCTCTACGTGTAGGAAATCGGGCATTCTTCGACTTCATCGATCGGTTCCTTGTCATTTTCATGGACGATACCATCGTATACAGTCCGGATTTTGACAGCCACGTGAGTCATGTCCGACAGTTTCTCCAGCGTTGCAGAGAACACCAGTTCTTCATCAGGCCTTCCAAGGTGGAGTTGTTCGTCAGATCCATAGACTTCATCGGACATCACATCTCTGAAGCAGGCTTGTCCATCATCGAAGACAGAATCCGAGCAGTTATGGCAATTCAGCCTCCAGTGTCTTATGGTCCTACCGTTGGAAAACAGCCTCTACGCCGTATGGCTAAAGATGGCAAGTCATCCCTTCGGTCATTCTTGGGCATGGTCGGTCAATTCAGGAGATTCATACCAAAGTTCTCCAAAGTTGCCGAGCCGCTCAATCGTCTCCTTAAAGATAATGCAGAGTTTGTCTGGGAATCTGAGCAGCAGCAGGCATTTGATAACCTCAAAAGTGCCATCTGTAACGCTCCAGTACTACAGCTTCCAGATCAGAAACTGCCATCTATTATGGAGGTCGATGGATCAGGCACACACGTTGGTCAAGTGATACTCCAGGATCAAGGAAAAGGTATGAAGCCATGTGGCTATCACAGCGTCACTCTATCCGATACACAGAGACGTTGGCCTATTCCTGAGATCGAGCTATTTGCCATTGTGGAGGGCTTCCGATTCTTTCGCCACATCTTGTTGGGAGCTCCTGAGACCATTGTACGCTCAGATCATCAGCCACTGGTTTATTTCCAGACCAAATCCACACTGAGCCCCAAACAGGCACGGTGGTTGGATGAGCTCTCCGAGTACAACTTCCGTATAGAGCATATTGCTGGCGATAAGAATAAGGTCGCAGATGCACTCACTCGTATCTCTGCACTTTTTGAACTCACTGATTGTCTTCAGCACATGGACATCCGCGAGGTCATGCCATCTGCAGATCCTACATTCATTGCTCTTATATCTTCTTCATCAGCTCATCAGCTACACGACATCATTATATCCGAATATGATCGTGATACATTTGCACAGACTATTTTGGCTAAGCTGACATCATCGACTTCATCACAGTCAGTCAGCAGCTACAGCTTCGAGCTCATTCAGGGGTTGATCTATCGTAAGACCATATATGGCAGACAACTGTACATTCCACCAACAGCTAAAGTCCCTACAGATGACGGTGAGATCACACAGCTTCGCCACATTCTCCTTCATGAGTGCCACTCAGCCACTATTTCTGGTCATGTAGGCAAAAATTGTATGCTTCATCTTCTGCGTAGCCGGTATTATTGGCCAGGAATGACAACGGCAGCCATCAAGTACATTCGGGAGTGCCCCGTTTGTCAGCGCCAGAAAACGAGGCGACACAAGCCTTATGGTCAGGCACATATACGATATTCCGTGCCTAAGACAAAATGGCTAGATGTATCTCTTGATTGGATCACTGACCTGCCTATCACCACTAATGGGCACGACAGTATATTTGTGGTGATGTGCCAATTTTCTCATCGATGTCATCTCATTCCCTTCAGCATGACCTGGACAGCTCAGCATACTGCTTCTATCTATATGCAGCATATCTTCAAGCTCCATGGTCTTCCGAGGAACATCATCTCAGATCGAGACCCCAGATTCACCTCTACATTCTGGCAGACACTGTGGAAATCTACTGGTACAAGATTGTCTATGACGTCCTCACACCATCCACAGTCGAATGCTGCCAATGAGAGGAGCCATGCCTTCATCGAGGATATCCTCAGGTACTTTTTCAAATTGTTGATTCATGATTTGATTTCACCATCCTCTGGTTTATAAACTGATTAGGTGGTATTTTTTCATCCACAGGTGTTGTTGCAATGATACTTCAGCCAATTCGTGGGAGGACAAGTTGCCTCTGGTGGAGTTTGCAATTAAGAACACAGTTTCTGCATCAACTGGTTATTCACCGGTTTATCTCGACTCGATGGCGCAACCACTTTCGCCTCATGACCTGGTAATCACTATTCCGCCAGAAGCTCCTGTTCCAATACAAAGAGCTATTCGAGATCATTTTGACCAGTACTCGGCTGTACATGCCAACGCGGTAGACAACATTTTCCGAGCAGCAGAAATTAGCCAAGCCAGATTCAACAAGACTCACATGCCTCGACAGTTTGCAGTTGGGCAGAAGGTTCTATTACGGACCGAGTTTATTCAATGGACTGGTTTGACAGAGGCAGGCAGACACTTTAAGCAGCCATATATTGGGCCGTTCACCATTTCCAAAGTGCTTAGCCATGGCCGTGCATACGAGTTAGATTTCGGAGAACTCGATATCCGTATTCATCCGGTACAGCCTGTTTCCAGATTAGAGCTGTACAATGACTCGATCCAAGCACCTTTGCCTCTGCCACAGATGATCACCGAAGAAGGGCAACCACTGTTTGAGATATCACATATACTCTCGGATAAGTTCACTAGAGGTGTCAAATACTATTTAGTGCGATATGCAGGCTACGGCCCTGAGCATGACACCTAGGTCAAAGCCACAGAGCTGACCAATGCAGCAGACATTATAGCTGCCTATGAAGGCTAAACATTATATTAAGCCTCATGCCCTTACTTCTTGTAATATATACTAATACATGTCGATCATCTATATACCTTGCTCTTAATGTTTTATCATTATGTTGCATAGAAGCAGGAAATTGATCCTTCCTTGCTAAAGGTGTAGTGAGCCTTGTACAAATCATACCCTTGCACAGATACGCACATGCGAGAAATCATATCTGTGGATAAATAAAAACTGCTAAATGCTACCTTTGCCAAAGCCGTGGTTTGTCATCGGATTCTTGGCCAGTCATCCGAAGCTACCGGAGATATCGACTGAGGTAGACGGAGTTGCGATCCTAAGTTGTGCTTGACAAACATAACTAAATAAATTTCACATTAGTACGTGGCGAATCCATTCTCACTCATCGCGATAGATGTTCGTCAAAGCGTGCGTACTGGACCATATTAGAGTGAGCAGACCGGGTAAGGATTATAAGTCCAATCCCGTTAAGCAGGGCCACTCTCTTTGCAATAAAACAAGCCCCCGGTGAAATAACTCCGGAAACAAACACGGGCTCCCCGTTGCCGCCTATGATCCTCCAAAGTAGCTTAAGGAGGGGAGGAAGGGTTGGGTGCATTATATCAGGCCGAGAATCGTTCGATTATAAATCGTTAAATCGTGGGATCATCGTTCGCAAAGCGACGACGGCTAGCGCAAATAATCCGTAACGTACACTTCGGATGCTTTGAATCGTCACTCTGACGCACGATACGTGTGGATCAATCAGTAATCCAGCGTCAATCTGTATCACGAAACGCAATTCATTGAACCTTGAAACGTCACTCTGAAATACGATACGAACTTCAAAGGGGGCTACATCCTAAGAACTGTAAGGTGAGGGACTAAAGTGGACTCAGTTCCCCCCAATAACCTAAAAGCACCATGAGGGACGCCTCAAATCGGTGTAAGAAGACTGGTACCAGCAAGAAGCGACAACAACAAAGACATCATAGACATATACAAAGGTATGCCCGTTGTGAGGTCACAACTCTTTTAAGAGGGGAGATCTGTCAAGGTCATGACCGATGGCATATGTGTCATGCATGTCATACCTGTCATACCTGTCAGACATGTCATACCATACAGGATCATGACCGATGACATATGCGTCATACATGTCATACGTGTCATACCTGTCAGACATGTCATACCATGTCATGCCATGTCATGTCGAGTCGTGTCATATATTATTATGACAGTCGTCAGTACGGTCGACTATGACTGTACATGTCGCCAGATGATAAGTCACATCATCTGTCATTATTCAAGGAAAGACTTGAATGACCCTGTCATCGAGAGTTCGTACGTCGAACTCGAAGATGGCAAAGCAAGATACATCTTGAAGTAACAAACAAGAACCATCTTGGCTTTAAGCATGTGCGGAACACGCATGCGCAATATGAACGAACTATTCGTTACCACAATACTGGTCGTTCAACCAACGTCTCGGGTTCACAACCCAATGGCGGTACCATCTATGCGATGGGAGACGTATGGTATAGATGAGCGAAGCGTTGGGCTTCAGCAGTATCTTCTCACAGAAGTTCTGCAACTCATCCCGCTATTATCTGACGCTTGTGTTTGCCGTTCCACAACACAACGCATATTTGTATTTTGTATGATATATTGAGGGCTTACTTATCTAGCCCTAACATGGCGAATCCACTCTCACTCATCGCGACAGATGTTCGTCAAAGCGTGCGTACTGGACCAATAATTGAGGAGTTGAGCAGACCGGGTAAAGGATTATAAGTCCAATCCCGTTAAGCAGGGCCACTCCGTTTGTATTAAAACAAGCCCCCGGTGAAATAACTCCGGAAACATCCAAAGGGCTCCCCATGACCGCCTGTGAACCTCCTTTGATGTCTTCAGGAGGGGAGGAAGGGTTGGGTGCACAATATATAACAACTGTGGAAACGAACAGCAAACGATCAGTTGTATATATAAGGCCGAGAATCGTTCGATTAATGAGAAATTGTTAATTCGTGGGATCATCGTTCGCAAAGGCGTCGACGGCTAGCGCAAATAATCCGTAACGTAAACTTCGGATACTTTGAATCGTCACTCTGACGCACGATACGTGTGGATCAATCAGTAATCCAGCGTCAATCTGTATCACGAAACGCAATTCATTGAACCTTGAATCGTCACTCTGCAATACGATACGCAATTCAAAGGAGGCTACATCCTAAGAACTGTAAGGCAACTGCCTAAGGTGAGGGACTAAAGTGGACTCAGTTCCCCCCAAAATCCTAAAAACACCATGAGGGACGCCTCAAATCGGTGTAAGAAGACTGGTACCAGCAGAAGCAACAACAACAAAGACATCAAAGACATATACAAAGGTATGCCCGTTGTGAGGTCACAACTCTTTTAAGAGGGGAGATCTGTCAGGGTTATGACCGATGACACATGTGTCATACATGTCATACATGTCATACGTCATACCATACCTGTCAGACATGTCATACCATGTCATGTCATGTCGAGTCATGTCATATATTATAATGACAGACAGTCGTCAGTACGGTCGACTATGACTGTACATGTCATCGAGATGATAAGTCACATCACCTGTCATTTATTCAAGGAAAGACTTGAATGGCACCTGTCATCGAGAGGCCGTAAGTCGGACTCGAAGATGGCGAAGCAAGATACCTTCTTGAAGTACCGAACGGTTCGGAGAAGAAATCATCTTCGCTTCTAGCATGTGCGGAACAAGCATGCGCAGTATCATAGGGCGAACGCATCATTCGTTCTGCCGATACCAGTCGTCCAACCAATGCCTCGGGTTCACAACCCAATAGCGGTACCATCTGTGAGATGGGAGGCATTCGGTATAGATGAGCTAGCGTTGTGCTAGAGCAGTATCTTCTGTCGAAGTCTGCACTCATCACCCGCTAATAAGTTGTGCGTGTGTTTACTGTCCAATAAACACCGGCACTATCTATTATATCATATATTTCTGAAGGCTCGCGATAGCAGCCGTATCAACCAGACACCACCAGACCACAGTCAAAGGGAAGATGTCGTCGTCGAAGCAAGTCTAGTGCAGACCGAACTGCGGCCATGCGCGCACGCTGGCGTAGCGAGGCCATGATCTCTGCGGCTGCAAAATCTGGAAGGCGCGTCGATAGGGTTTCGTGGGTGAAAGGCAATTCCTCGAAAAATTAACCAAATCAAGCGATGGAGAAGGCAAGTTGGGGTGAAATTTGACGAGGAAGACGGAGGTCAAGTCAAAAACGTCGTACAGTAACTCGTATTCACTCCAGAAGGGGTGCCGCTGGTCAGAAAGTTGAGTGGACGTTTGGGTCGATGGCGATAACGTAACTTCCCGTAAAATTAACGGAATCGGACGATGTAGGGGTCGAATTAGGGTAAAATTCGACGAGGAAAACGGTGGTGACGTCAAAAACGTCGTACGGTAAACCAGTTATCCGGCAGCGAAGGCGCTGCTGGCCAGAGTGTTGAAGGACGTTGGGGAGACATGCCGGGAACGAAGTAGGATGCCAGAATTACGGTAAAAGTTGGAACGGATAAGAACGGATAAGCAAACCACCAATCACAAACGGTGGGCGGAGTACTTGAACGGGCAAAGACGGTAAGTAACGGAGATGCTGAGCCCACTCAGTTGACGGATAAAAATACGGAGTAGAATCGGCGTTGAGGCCGAAGCGAGCTGAATGCAGTGAGCACCACTAGCGCGGTACGGGACCGATAACCTTATGAAAAGGATGAAATGGCTATATATACCTAACGGGTGAATATATAGGCAGTGAGACACGGAAAACACACAGGGCCGGGTGCTCGTAACGGTGATAACATAAAACTAGAGAGAGAGACATACGGACTGTCTAAATAGAGAACGAGGCTAACGTGACGGGGACACGGTCACGGGTGACACATGCCGCACACACCGACAGTGAGGGGTGACGCAAGGAGAAGCAGAATAAGAAGCCCCATACAGTGGGGGGGAAATCGGCTTCCCGAGATAATATATATATATATAGCATATCAAATATTTTCAAGCCAAACGGCGAAGCGGTCGGACAACTGCCCGAAACGAAACTAGATGAGATAATAAATCACGTCAGTGTGTTTTATTATCGGAGGGAACTGCAAGATGGTGATTGCTGACGTGGCACCTCAGGGCGAGGGGTGACAGAAGAGGCTGCTCTACCCAACCTTATGGGGGGGGTGTGAGTCAGTCTCCCCGTGAATTTCCCCCCAAGATTATTTACTCCGCAGGGCGGGAGCGGTGGAGGGGAGGGGGGCGGCGGGGGCGGGCGGCTTTATCCGTTCCTCACCCCCACTGCTTCCAAGGGGAGGGGCGGAAAGGCGACATGTTTATGCCCTCCTCGCCGAAAAAAAGTTCACCCACGATGGGGCTCGAACCCATGACCACCAGATTAAGAGTCTGGCGCTCTACCGACTGAGCTACGCGGGCAATATTCCCACACGGGGACTCGAACCCCGGTCTCTCGGGGACATCATCAGCGGATTCCGCTGTCGGTTGAAAGCCGAGTATCCTAACCATCTAGACTATATGGGATATTTGATGTTGTGAGAGCATTTTATAATTTATATATATATATACATGTTTTCATATGCTATATGCATTATGCAATATGATTGATATAATAAACTGATTATTATGCCCCTTGGATGCCTGGCCACGGCCACACTCCCCGAGGCGGGAGCGGGAGCGGGAGAGCCCAACACGAAACTGGAAACAGTCGAGAGGGGCCGTTCGTACTCGTGAAGGTCTCGGCCAGTTCTCTAAACCGGTTCCTAAATGCCCGTGACATGACCCGGTTGTGATGTGTTGTAATCGGGATCAGGCCGTGACATTGGCATTTAGGAACCGGTTTAGAGAACTGGCCGAGACCTTCACGAACCGACAACGTGTTGTGTGCATACCAACGAATCCACGCATACAGTACAAATTGCCCGAGTAGTCACGTATCATCATCCGTGAACAAATTCTGAGTCCGTAGAAAGGATTTACTCGGTTGTTTCATCTCCTTTGTTTTTAGGAGCGTGAACGGACAAATGTTAGCCCTTTATCTGGAGAGAGCTGGGCGGGTCGCACAGTGTTCTTCCGCTCACAGCGCAAAGTTGCTCCGCGCAGTCATAACGGATGTCGCTCCTGCTCAAGTTGTAAACGATCTTTGTGAGAAGCCAGCATATTCAAAGGTTCCTGTACGAAGCTATGCCAAAAAGCCGGCCGGGAGAAGACTGAACATTCCACCAAAAGACTTTGGGCGTGAATCATTCAGCAATACCAAAGTTTACGAGCACGTGAGACCTTTTCGATACTTGGAGCCTCAATTCCCTCACAAAATCACTTCACATCAGTCTGCCATATTTGTATTGTTTCTTCATTTTCTTCATCTTTGTAATACTCGTTGGTCATTGTTTCGCAAACTGGTCATATGGGGTCTGAGCTTCAGATTCCTTGAATATGCAAGGGTTTGCCATGGCTCAGCATGGATTCGACACCAGCCGAAATTTTTGATATTAAGCACATTCTAATATCGATCTTGTGGTCGCTCACCACTTGCTTTTGCATTCTTGCCTGTGGCAGCTCGAAGCTTTTGTGGACGCTGCGGAGCCCATCCACGTGCCAAAAGAGGAGCTTGATCCTGACACCGCCGCGCAGGACAAAGCGAGAGCCAGGGAATACAACAAAATGAAGGTGAATATCACTTACTTACGCTTGTCGCAAGGAACTTTCGAGGGGTGCCTGAAAGTTGTGGGACGAACGTCACAACTTCTTAACGGTATTGTCCTTGGTAACTTTTGGCACGCGGCACTCTCAAATATGCTTTTACCGCCTGCTACTCCATGAAAGTAGGCAGTTGGCGTGCACAAGGTGACCTTGGAGCATATTTCGGTTGCCATTCCTGCGCACTGTGAGGACGCTCGCAGCGTCCTTCAAAGCGGTGCTATCTAAGGCGGCCGGTGTCAGTTGCGTACTTTCTAGTTATGCTCGTTCGATAAGCCAACCAAAGTTGTCCAAAGATTGCGTTCAACTTTACACCTTCATACCTTATGCTGCGAACTAGCGGGCAGAGGACTTGCATATGATCGGGCCAAGGTCACAGGCAGCCGCTGTTGCGCCAGCCTTTCCCTGCTCGCGACACAATGGTAAACATAGTTTGCAAGGATAGTTAAGTTGTTCAATGCGCCCCTCACCGCAGCCAGTTCCTTTCGGTTCGTCCGGGTTGCACATCCGCGCAGCTCTGACAGCCGCCGGACGGGCGCTCTCTCCGTTGCAGATGGCAGAGCACCGCGCCTGGCAAAGGGACATCAATACCCTCATCAAGTTGCAAAAGGATGCTATAAGCGCTCTGCCTCCAGTGAGTCAAACGGCCCACGTTTCGTTGTACCTTGAACCCTAGGGTTTTTGTCACCAAGCAAGGAAGTACGCACGAGAAATGCTCTCCTGTCTTGCACTGATTCCCGTCTCATAAACCCTCGAAATTGGCCTAGACTATCTAACATTAAGATTATTTGTGCATCCTTTGATCGCGGTGAGGTTTCTGGTCGACTGATATTGGTTACCCCTGGCAAGTCGTGTTGGAGCTTCCGCGTTCTCATGCCTTCACGTTCCCAACATGTGCCCCCCTCAGGAGCTTCAAGCAGCAGCAATGGTGCCAGACATGAATCCGTTTCCATCTAGAAGGCATATTTTTTACGAAACCCCGCCGAAGAAAGGTGCGCACCGTATCACAAACTCTGACTGAACTCATCGCCCTTCCTCGTTCCCGACGGTGCCCGCAATGTTATCACCGTGGCTCGAAACGCAAACAACGCCCATTTTTGACTAAATCAAGGAGTGGAAATGTCGGATCATAAAAGCAAAACCAACCTGCAATGACCCCTGCTTTTCTTTACCGCCTGTGGTCTCGCTCGATCAGCGCTTTTCTTACAACCTGTTGTAGGAAAGATCAGCGCAATTTAGCTGTCTACAGTCGTTGATCTTAACATCGTCGTGTCTTCGATCCCGTCAGGAGTGGTAGCTGCGAATATCGATCAAGCCACCAAAAAGCGCCGTTAAGTGTGCTGCTGAGGATACTCTTTCGGTGCCCACTTCGCCGTTCATATTTCGGGCTTTGGAAGCTTTTGGAATGAAACAATGACCTTTGGTGCAGTTCTGTCTCGTTCCCACATGAAATTGCATGCAAGATTCGGAACATAGAAAAAGATTTCCGAATTCCACGCTGCCATACTTTTGATGGATCCCCGATTTCTTTTCAATAACCACAGAGGTAACTTAATATATCCTGCTTGCATGACGATCGAAGAGAAACTGTGACTTGACGTGTGAGTTAACGGTACACAGAGTATCGGGTTGCATATCATGAATGCGCCGTTGAGTAAATCCACCATGAAGATTGTTGGTTCTTTTGGGCCCTTTTAACACAATTAACACACACAAGTTACCGATATCATTCTCACCTTCCTCCAGAAAGGGACAAATGAGGGCCACTTGCAATAATATCAACGGCAAGTCCCCCGAAGCATCAGCAGAGCAAGTTGCCTTAGGTCATTGCGGTGGTGCGGCGAGGACTTAACTCGACAGAGAGGTTATATTGGGGAATTGCTCATGCCAAACCTATCGGAGGGGGAATGCTTAGATGTTCATGAATTAGGAATCGCGTATATACACAATATTTCTTCACCCTGTTTCTGCCATCGTCTTCTCTTAACCCATGGAGTGGCAATGGTGGTCTGGCATCGGTCCACATGCCTAATGCTGTTCATTGCGCCACCGCTTAGTACAGCTTTGGCGCTGGATTGATGTTCGGGCAACCTTCCTCGGACTGCCGATATATCGCGGGCGCCTTCGGAGACGTTTTTACACGCCAAAGGGAAAACGCGACGTTTCCATCGTGCACATGCAACCCAGAAATTCCATTAACACTTGTCTCACGACAGACTTCTAGATAGTTCATTAACCTTGTGATCATACGTGACGACGCACCTTCCCCGCAAAAACGTAGGGCATCGTTAGAAAAGGCGCTTCCAGCCGAATATATCGCCACTTCAAGCTACTGTGGCGGGGCGGAAGGTGCGCCGTCACGCATAATCCCAACAAGGTCGCGGTATCCGCCCCGTTTTTGTCGTGTATCAGGTGTTGATGGAATTCCTGGGTCGAATTTTCTTCTATCCCAAACGTACCCGAATGAGAGTATACCAATGTTCAGGCTAGCTTCCTTCATCAAGCTAGGTCGACGTTACACCTGGCGGATCACGAACCTTGGTTAGGATGCTGCCTGAAGGCGAGAGGGGCTCCCGATCTAAGCAAAAATGCCACATGATATACGGGTGAAATCCATCAACCCTTACATCGCTGGAATTTAGATTACGAGCATGCGTGCGTTCCATGGCTTGAGGGATTGGCCTCTAAGCAAGCTCTTGTTGTGATACATTTGATGATATTTGCGGTGGTTGGTCTTCGAGAGGCTCTACAAGTTTCGCTATGAGTTTGCACGTGTGCTTACGCGCGAGTCAATACGGGAAACACGTATGCGATCGATGAGTTCCGGGCGTATGAGGTTCAAGTGTTTGGGCACGCTGATGAACCGGATGTGGTGCTTGCGTGCGGGCCATTTTGAGCCGGGGCCGTATGGGAGATGGCGTCCATGAAAGCCTCTTATTTTTGTCGCCATCATGATTATTTTTGTCGCCATGCAGAATTTTGGGGTTGGTTGCAGAATTTTCGGCTGCGTGCAGAATTTCGCGGAAAAAATGATCCGAGCCCTTAGAGATACCATTTCAGTTCTTGTTCTGTGATTTTTTCTCAGGAAATTCTGCATCGCCATCGCCATCGGAAATTTGTCGCCTGTATGGCGACAAAATTCCACCTGCTTCTTCTTTGGAAATATGAAACAATTAGCCATCTACATCTACATCTACAGGCAAATAACCCATGGCGACAAATTTCATATTTCTATAGAAGAAGCAGGTGGGCTTTTGTCGCCATGGGCCAAACCCTAAATGGTCCTGCAGATGTAGATGCTGCTGGCGACAAATTTCATACTTCTATAGAAGCAGGTGGATTTTTGTCGCCGTGGGCCATTTGCATGTATGGCGACAAAATCCCACCTGATTCTTCTATAGAAATATGAAATTTTTAGCCACGGGTCATTTGCCTGTATGCCAAAGTGGCAATGATGCTCCTGTTGGCGACAAAAAGTCTGTATTAGAGGATTTTTGTCACACGGCGACAAATTGTCTGCATTAGAGGATTTTTGTCGCGGCGACAAATTTCCCCAATGACGACGAAATAAAGCCTGGCGACCAAAAAATCCCTCATCGATGGCGACAAATTTCACACGTTACCGGTTTGAAACGTACTTGGCTTGCGACATTTACCAAAACGGAAACGGCCGCGTGGAAACGACTTCGAGAACAATGAGGATCGATTTCATTTTCATACTTTCCGGCCTTTTATGTTTTGGTTTGGACGTACAACTACATTCTGATGCAGACGAGAACACTTAACTCACCATGCCGAAAAAATACTAAAAAGGGGCCTGGAGCGGTAGACTCTCATCTACAGTGAAGGCAAACTGATCCCAAATCTCCGATACATAGTATCCCCATACACCGAAACGATAGCGGCGCCTGCAGCGCAATGTTAGAATTGCGGAGCCCCCCCGTAACCTCGCGGGATCGAGGCGGTGTCGCGGGGCACTCCGCGCACTCCCTCGGAATTCGGACGAATCTCCGTGTTCATCTATTCACCCCACGAACGATTTCAGATTCCCCCCTTTCAGGATATCTCGCAGCTGGCGTGCCTCACACCCTGTGCACAACAATGTGCGAGTGCCCATCAGCACACAGGTATGCGAACATTCACTCGTGACGCTATCGGGCTTCGGCATAGTAGGAATTTGGATCGTATATACCATTTGAAAAATATAAGGGCTTATTACTATGCTTATTTTGGAAAATCTCGCGCGCCTCAACGATTTATTCTGGACAAATCATCGATCATGTAATCGCGGCATGGCATTTCTTGCTGCAAGAAACGGTCGAGAGTAATGGCATCCCAACTCGGTGTTTATTTTTTGCAGGTATCCCTTCAGTGCAACACCCAGAGTCTGTGCCTAATGCATCCGCTCTCATTTCGTTGTGAGCCAACATGGCGTACCTTACCTTGATAAACATTGCTCTGAGTTGAAAAACGGAATCTTGGTTCGGGCAACGCTGCAGTTGTTCACGCATGCTGTTTACCTATCATATTCTTTACTTTCCCTTGCCAGGGCTGGAGCACCCCCCTGCACGCCGATTGCATTACATGGGGGACCCACCGAGCATCATTGGGTGCCCCCCGCAATGTTCGCATACAGGCTTCGGTTTCGCGTTATAGATAATCTGTGCCGGGCACCCTCTCCTTTTTGTCGCCATAATGGGATTTTTTTGTCGCCATGCAGAATTTTGGCTTTGGGTGCAGAATTTTCGGCTGGATGCAGAATTTTCCGAGAAAAAGTGATCCGAACCCTTAGAAATACCATTTCAGTTCTTGTTCTGTCATTTTCCCCTCAAGACCCGTCGTCATCGCCAACAGCATCAACATTGCCACTTTGCCGGTACTTCAAATGCCACTTCACACGAACTGCCGCGAAGTTTTTTCCCCCGTACGTTGCGTTTATTTCGCGTACTTTGGGTTTATTGATTTCACGTACTTGTTTCGCGTACTTTGGGTTGATTTATTTCGCGTACTTGTTTCCCGTACTTACTTTGCGTTTATTTCGCGTACTTTGGGTTAATTATTTTCGCGTACTTTGCTGGGTTTCTCCGTACATTGGGTTTATTTCGCGACAAATTGTGCCTTTTCATAGTGGATTTTGTTACACGGCGACAAATTGGTCCCTAATAGGGACTTTTTGTCGTGGCGACATTTACCCAATGACGACAAAAAACCCCTGGCGAAAAACAACCTCGCGTGGCGGTAAAATTTTCACGTCACCTGATGTGTGAGTGATGACCAGTCACTCAGCGATGATGCATGCTTATCATCTATACCGTGGGCTAGCTTCGATTCACGTTTATCATACCGTTCACTGAGCGAGCGAGTGAGTGAGCGGGTGAATGAATGCATGAGCGTGCGCGCGCGTGTTTGATTCACATTTTTAAATTCATTTACTGACGAAGGTCACAATATGTCCATTTCTAGGTTTGGACTTGTGTGCCATTTGGGTATGGGTTCAAGTGCGGTTGAGTGTGGGAGACTGCCCTTCAGAATCGACCATAACGTTCTCATCCTCCGACTCTCCGACAATGCCGAACGCGTCACTCTGCCCGACATCTTCATCGAACATATTTTAAATGTACATCTATAGTGAAATGCGATCTCCAGTAAATAGTACCTTAACTTATTGCGAATAACACATGCTGCTGCCAACTCGACGCCACTGCGCAGCTGTTTAATCATGCATATGCCCTTGAAGCCCCATGCCAACATGCCATATTCACCAGCTGCAGAGTGCAAGAACCCCAACTTCTCTCATACTTACCCTGGGTGCCCCAATTTTAAAGCCAAACATGGTCATGCTCCTTCCCATATCACTATCTTCTTATTAACCAACGACGCATACACATGCGGCATATGCACTCGACATATTCTACTACACATGGTTCACGTTGGGAGCTCCTATTGCTAAGCCATTTTCATATATGTAGAATCCTTGCTCCATGCGTCAGGCGTACACACGTTTCAAGACAGCATGCTACAAATAGGGGTATGTTAATCATCGTTGCAATTCTTTGAACGTGCATCCTGGGGCACTGATTCCATTTGCAGACCAGCTGAATAATTTGCAAATGGAACTATAGGGAATGCCGAGCTTGCAAAGTGTATGCATGCACAATGGATCCTCATCGCTTTGTTAACGGCATTCTTACCGCAGAAACATCGTTCATTGCTTTGCTACGAGATGCTGTCCTCAGTTTCACGTTTGCATACATCGTCGAACAGCTATAGGTATAGCATAGCACGGAAACCACACCGGTCTGCTAATTATTTTGGTTTTGATCATACATTCAACATAGCCACTCCTTCTCACGGCAGGGATCCAGTTCTCTCCAGTTGGCAAGTTCTCCTGTGCCAGCGATGGGCATGCGGCATTCGGCCTGAATCACCGCACTGCATTTGCCGAGCGGTGCTATCCACTCGTTGCACATTGCGCGTCCCTGGAATCACTGCATCACTGTGATGTGCGGAGTATGTCTTCTTGCTGCCGTTGCAGAACCTGCCGACACCCACCGACTTGAGTTAAACACCCACCCTCCTTTGATATGAATCATCAAGATTGGTTTAAGCACATGACACCCCCCCACACACACAACTAATTTTACGTGCCTGAAGCACGGTATACTCACGCACCCCAGACCCCCTTCGACATGGCCCGGGCAAAGACTGCAGGAAGGAGCCCTAGGAACACCAAGAAAGGGCGAGGACCGCACCTGCTCAGTGTGTCTGAGCTGCTGCATCACCGTGGAGAGCTGGTCGCGTTGTTGGGTGATGGTCTCATCCTTCCGGGAAATCGTCTGCCGTACGCGAGCTTCAAGCTGCTCCATTTCCTTATCCTGCACAGCCAACAAGATCCTCGCCTTCGAGCCATCGCCAGGCAAGGCGGCCGAGTCCATGCGCGAAGGCAGAATCTCCTTGCTGGAGTGTACTGCCCAGCAAATGCTTGGCTGCTGCAGGGCCACTGACCTACCAGTCCTTGCGCGTGTTAACAGGTGGCAGGGAATCGGATCCCCAGGGAGAGCAGGTTCAGTCAGGTGCCGCGAGGTACCTTGCGCGCTCGCAGGCTCTGCATCTCCTGATTCGCCGCATCCGCCCGTTGCTGCAGAAGGGCCTGGGCATCCTCCAAGGCTTGCAGCTACCCAAGCCCCTCCCAAAGCCCCATACACCATGTCCTCCATCTCGGCATCTGCAACCAACGGTTCCCGAATTGAAGCACCGCATGCATATACAAGTGGGCAAGGACGGCGCGCGCCACCTTCTGCTGGTGCAAGACGTCCTTCTCAGCGAACATGCTCCGCAAATCGCGATCATGCGCTGCTGTGTCCGACTTTGAACTCACCCTCCCCTCCAACCCCCTCCCCCGCAGCCTTGAGCAAATTTCCCTATCACAGCTGAACGTCCAGCGATCCACGGGAGGCCTTGAGGGGCGTGAGGGCGGAGGGGCTGACAACGGCCACGTACTTATGAGTGCCCGCAGTCTCCTTACAGAGTATTGACACCAGCGATAGATGACCAGAGGCAGACGCAAGTGGCCTGGCTTTGTATGACCGTATGCCCACATTCGACGGTGCTTCATCCCAGCGACTATCAGGTTGCTGCTTGTGTTGCAAGAAGTCGGAAGGCGCCCAAGGCCCGCAGCTCAGCTCAGGGCGGGCACTGATGCTGCCTCCGACGTGGGCACTTGTGCTCTGCACGGCCCACACAGCTTACCAGCCCTTTCCGGAGGCATTGCAACTGACAGGAGGAGGAGGCGAGGCCTAGGGTGCTACCTTGGCGGCCTCGAGATTACGCTCCAGCCAGGCGATGCTCTCGCTCTTGGCCGCGAGCTCTTTCTCTGTCGCTGCCAGCTGCTTCTCCGTGCTTTCCAGCCGCCGTCGCGCCTCCTTGTGTGCCTAGAGCCCCATTATCCCCTCCAGCCTCCTCCCTCAGCGCCAGGTCATGTCCGCGTTCCATTGAGCGGTCCTTTTGCCTGGGAATATATGCAGCGCGAGACCGATTTTATTGACAGCCCTCCGCCATCAGAGCATTCCTCGCTTCAACGAGCTCGTGACCACTTGCACACAGCGCCCGCCGCTTTCCCGAGATCCTGTCAAAGCACATTGATGGACAACGTCGAGGTGACAAGAAGCAAACATCCAATGCCGACATGGATGCAGGCGCAATCCTCACTCTCGCTGTCTCTCGCTTCCGTCGTACACACTACGCCACCCTTTCCCCATGCATGCACGGAAGGGTTGCCATGGCCATAGAAACCCCGTCTGTCCCAGATCCCGCATGCCCCACGAGGTCCCTGGTTTCCTCCTCCCGGCGGGGCGCCGTGCCTCTCGGTGGCGCGGTGGTGATATTGGGGCTGCTTGTGCTGCACACCTCGCTGGTGCGCTGGTGCTTGTCTGAGAGCCGCTCCTCCACCTGATGCCGCTGTGCCTCCGCCGCCTCGCACCGCGCCTGCAGCTGCCGCAGCTCAAGCTCTTGCTCCTTCCGTGCGCTCTCCCTGCTCCCCCGCCTCGAACCCCTTCTCTCGTGACTGGCCAAAAAGCCAGCAAATTGAGATCCCCACGCCAGGGGTGGGCAAGCACAACGTGCGGGGTCTGTGAGGCAAGCTACCTGGACCAAGCAGGGCGCAGGGCGCAGAGAGGGGGGCGCAGAGAGGGGGTTGGAGGAGGGAATGCGGCACCGCGAGGAGGCCGCCTCCTGCTCCGCACGCTCCATGATGTGCTCCACCTGCTCGTCCCGCTCCTGCACCGAGGAAACGCTCCTTCCCAGCAAGACCTCAGCCCCTGGCCCTCCCCCTTACCGGCGAGCACGCGACTCAAGCAGCTTCGTTCCTCGGTACGGCGCGCCAGCGCGCGTTTCCGGCTCGAGTGTACTCGTCTCCGGAACGAGATGCCCGGCGCTAGATCTCAGCAGCTCCTGGCTTTCATTGCTCTCGCAACTCGCAACAGTAGACCACCCTGTGAATGAGACTGCAGCATCTGCTATCCCTGTCTGACCCCGCGACTCATGCCCCCCAACGAAGGACGCAAGGGGTGGGGCCTGGCTATGGGCCCCTCCGGCTCCGTCAGGCGGGTGACGCGCGGCCGCTGTGGTGTACATACGCGCATCCCGTGGGCCGGAGGGTAAGACGCAAATAGTAGGGCAAACTTTGGCGTCGGCCAGACCTTCTCCAGCTTCGTACGCAGCGTCGTCTCCCGCTCCTCGAGCTCCTGGGAGCATCCCTCACGGCCCTCCCCTGGAAGTGTCATATCCTTGTGATGACCACTCCCCCAAAAAGTCCCTCAAAGTCCCTTACCCCACAGCCCTCCGGCGGGCATGGCCGATGTACTCCCCTGCACGCACCTCCTGGGCAAATTTGCATGGGGCACCCGCAGCGAGGGAAGGGGGGCTCCAGGGGAAGGAAAATCGGGTTCGGCAAAGGGCCAGGGCATGCCCATGGGGCAATCACAGCAAGTGCTTGAGGGGAGAGCGAGAGGAACGTTGGGACCCGCAGGTCGGAATGGGTCGGGGCGAAACGCTCCCTCGGGGTGGAGGCGCATGGAGGGGCGAGGGCAGAGGCGCACCTTGCGCGCCTGGTCCTGCACGTGCATGCGCCAGGTCTCCTGCTGGACCTCGAACTTCTCTTTCAGAGCGTTCAGCTCCGACCCGTGCCGCCGCTTCAGCTCCTCTCGCTCCTTCTGTGCCTCCTGCCGCACCTCCTCCTCGCGCGCATCCTGTGCTCGTCCCCGCCCCCCTCCCAGGCAGCCCCGCACGGTGTGTCATGCAAGTCCCGCCCTCAAGCTGCCCCTTACAAATTACGCCAATGTGTGCCAAGTGCACTCCTGGTTCTCCCCCTCGCCCCCTCGCCTCGTGGCATGCCGAAGCTTACCCGGGCCTACACAAGAGGGCCACCAGACATTTCACTGGGTCCCCCTCCGGTAGAGCCCTATGCAGTGTACTCAACGTCATGCATGCGCCCGAGGTGCAGTGAGGGGAGGGGGAGCTAGAAAGCTGGGGAAGTGGGGAGTAACCAGCTGGCGCTTGAGGCGTACGGAGACCTCATCGGCACGTGCCTTCTCCTCACGGAGCTGCGCCTGTGCCCGCTCGAGGACCACCTCGTTCTCCGTGCCCAGACGCATCCGCTGCGCCTGCGCCTGCGCCTCGTAGCTGCCCGCGCCACCACCGCGGCCCTCGCATCCCTCATCTGGGCGCCAGCGCCCGGTCATCGACCATCCCGGACCGCAATCCCGAAGGCACACATTGCGCATTCATCAGGGAGGAGCACAATCGCCGCGATGCAAGGACCGAGCTTGCTCCCGCAACCGGGCCATGCCGGGGAGGCGCACCGCTCAGCTTGCTCCCGCAACCGGGCCATGCCAGCGAGGCGCTCCTTCTCCACCATGTCCTCCCTCTCCTTCAACAGCCGGTCCCTGCGTGGGCAGCAGAGGAACGCTGTGTGAGGCTGCATGTTGGATGGCTGCGCGGTAAATCCTCAGATGACACCTAAGGAAGGCTGAGGTTGAAGTGGCGGCGCTGCGTGGCGCGGTGACGCCACGGCTCTGCGAAAGGATGCGCTGACCACGTTCCCTTGGGCTCCCTCGCCCCCAGACTGTCCCGCATCATCCGAGCCCACTCGTCCACGGAGCGCAAGAGGCAGGCGGCAGAGGAGTAGAGTGCAGGGGGGAGCAAGCCCTGGCCAGCGCCAGGCGCGGACTTCGGAGGGGAGAGTGAGCGTGCAGCGCAGAGCCGCGCGCAGCGGAGAGAGAGTTGTGGAGGGAGCAGGCTTGCCGCAGCTGGCGGGAGTACTGCTCTTGCTGCTGGGACTGCTCATCGTACTGCCGCTTGAGGATATCAGCGTGCTTCTCCTCGAGCCGTCGTGTTTCCGCCTGCCCGCGCCTCGTCCCCCGCCCCACCAGACCCCTCCCCTCCACGTGGGGTGCAGCACGTGCGCACCTTCGGCCTTCCTCGATTGCGAAGCACAGCCAAGGAATGTGGCGCACTCCCTTTCGGGAGAAGGACCAAAGGGCAAATGCAGCCCGAGCACGCACCTTGTGCTTTGCAACCAGCCGCTGGATCTCCGGTTCCAAGCCGCGGATCGTGAGCTCCTTGACCTCACGGGTTTTGTCGCTCATCCACGCCTGCGGGACAGCGACGGTCAGGGCAACAATTCCACAAGCTCCCGCAGGCCGAGGCCCTGGCAGAACCGTCCACGCCCCCCCTTTAACGCTCGCCCAGGAACCCATGCACCCCGTTGAAGTGGCTCCAGGCCCAAACGGTTAGCGAGGAAGGGTCAAGCCGTACAGAGCGGCGTGCCCGAAGATCTTCAAGGCGGCAGCCACTCCGGAAGAAGATGGGAGGCGGGGGGGAGGGGGCTCATTGAGAGCATCTGCACCGCACACGTATCGGAGCATCCGTACTGTGACATACCGAGGACATCTTCAGCCATACCCATCATCGTACGCGTATCGGAGCACCCGGGCAAGGATGTCGCGCGACTGTTACTTTCGGCATCGCAGCGGGCAGCATGGAGCGCACTGGGTCCGAACATTCGGACTGTTCTCTGCGGTCAGCGCTGGGCAGGATCACCCGTCTGCCGGTAGCACGAGGGCAGATTGGCAGCGAGAATGGAAGGGGGTGGGAAGGAGATGGGGAGGGGGTTGTGCAGCACCTCCCGTTTCGAGCTCTCTGCGGCCTCCCAAGCGTCCTTCTGCTTCTTCAGCTCGTTCGCCCACTGCTTCTGCAGCTGCAGTTTCCTGTCCTCGAACCTGCGTGCGCCACACCCAGCGCCCTCCACTGACTCGGGAGCATGTCTACCCCCCCCTTGCAGCATCTACAGGGGGAGCTATTGCGGGGGTTCGCCCGCATTCTGCCTACGTGGCGGCCACCACCCCACTGCGGCATTGGCGATGGGTGGTAGCTCGTCTTGAGTTTATTTGGTGCCACAGTTGGGATGTGTCACTGCAGAGCGTGCTCCGCCAATCAACGCCGAGCATGGGCCAGATCACGCCGCACATCTGCCTCCTCTTTGCACTAAGGCTCTGCCATAAGGGAGATGTAGAGCCTCGCATACATATATACATAAACCCATGAATGCAGCAACAGTGGCACACGGGAGGAGCCCCCGAAGGCCAACAAGAGCCTGGCGCCCCGCCACACATGCCATGCAGTATGCCCAACCAACCTTGGTTCAACATCCAAACGTGCACGCGGGTCAGGGATCAGTCTAACACCCCGAAAAGGGTGTCTCTTTTTCTTTTCTTTTCTTTTCTTTTCTAACACCCTTTACCCACATGCCACAAGGCGTCCTCAGAGCCTGCCTCCAAACATCCCGGGAACCATCTGCCCAGTGCCCGGTGATATCTGGACTAGCCGGACTCAGCCTGAACACTGCTGCTCATGCCGGACAGCATGCGAGATGGCGCCCAGCTTCCATCCCATTATCGGAGGTGTACTGGGCGAATACACAATGGATACACAGTGAATACAGACATTAGGGAGTGACGCAAGCTTCCCATGGCCGGTATCATGGATGAGAGAGGCGTGCGGGAACATGGCGGCGCTGCGGCATGGTATCACATGACACTGCGCATGCCGCAGCGTGGGTAACAGCATGGCCTGCAGGCAGGAATGACTGCCAGGCACGCCACACATAAAATGGCGTGTAACGCATCAACATCCAGATGCCGCGAAGTGAGTGTATTCTTGCGGCAGGCCCCCCGACGGCTCGCATGACAAGCGCAGCAAGTACTAGCGGCGTGGATGATCCGACGGCTCGCATGACAAGCGCAGCAAGTACTAGCGGCGTGGATGATCCGACGGCTCGCATGACAAGCGCAGCAAGTACTAGCGGCGTGGATGATGAGGGAGAATTGAAATGAAACCGAAGGCGGGCATGGAAGCGCTCCCCGCCCACTAAAATTAAGGGAGGACATGGAGCATGAGTATGAGCACGCCGGCCTCTCCGCGCACGCGTGCATCCACCCAGTGAAACCGAATTCTCCTGACGAGGGAATGCTCAGGCGGTGCGGAAGACTGCACGATGACCATCCGCGCGGGCACAAAGGGCTTGCGTGGTCGCGGGGAGGGGAGGGGCGAGGGCCGCACTGATCCTCGGAGCTGGATATCTGGGCGGCGAGCTCCGCGCACTTCGCGGTGAGCGCGTCCTTGTCCGCCAATAGCCGGTCGATGAAGGCGAGATGCCGCGCCACAGTTGCCTCTCCCTCCTGTCGCTGCTCTTCCACCGCCGCCTCCACCGCCGCAGCCGCTGCCCGCTGCTGCGCGGCCTCTCTCTCCAGACCCTGACGCCGCCCCATCCATCCACGGCCCCTCGGACTCCAGCTTCGAGCTCCAGGCTCCGGGCTCCCAGGTTGCGGACCATGTGGCCCAGAGCACCCAAAGTGCCTCTGCCGGGAGTCGACAAGTGCCCTGTGCTTGGCGAGGCATCCCTGAGACCCCCACTCCCTCTGCGCTCGCGCCTCCCGCCCAGCCCCTTCGAGGGTGCCGCACCTCCTCCACTTGCTCCTGCAGCTGCCGTATAGTCTCGTCGCGATGCGCCACTTGGCCGCGGAGATCTTTCATCTTTGCCTGCCCGCCCCGTCCCGCCTGCCTCTGCCTCAACCCACGGCGCTGGGCCAATGCCCGATCCCGCACGTCCGTGCGTGCATCCCGGCCCTGCGGCGCTGGCTCTGACTGCGTGAGGCGGCTGGCAGGCAGCTCAGCAGTCAGGGAGAGCCGAGGTGGTGCGCCCCCCCCAAGCGTCCGGCCCATGCGCAAGAAGCTATGCAGCGTTTGCGCATTGCGCTCCCCTTCGTTCACACGAGCGCGAGCTTGTAGGCCGCAGAGGGTCCCACCTTGACGCCGTCATAAACGCTGGTGGCGAGCTGCTGCGACTGCGCGCCTCCAACCGGCTCCGCGCCACGGGTGAGGGACACCAGCGCCACGCCGGCGGTGCGCGGGGTCGGATCATTTGAGACAAGCCCCGCTGTCTGCGTCTGCCACGGCGAAGCGCAAGGAGCCGCCCGGGATGTCAGAGTTGATTCCGTGCCTGTCATCGGTCACAGTCCACGGTCAGAGGTCCACGGTCAGAGGTCCACGGTCAGAGCACAAGAGCGCCCCCCCGTAGATGCCGGCATGAATGGGGGCTCATGCGGAATGGGAGAGGAAGGAGGGGGGGCATGGGGGGGCATGTGGAGAGAAGCGAGGCATGCAGCACGCTCATCACTCGCCTCAGGAATGTAGTATACTGCTGCAAAGAGTCATTTGTTAAAGGGGTTAAGTGGGGGCAGGAGCGGCTGGGCACGCACGTGTCGATGGTAGGCTTGACTCCGCAGTACGGGCAGAAACCCCCTCCTCATGCGCGGACTCCACTTCGTCCAGGAACTGCAGGATGTTGGTCATCTTCTCCGAGCCGGGGTCCTGCGATTGCGTCAAGCTCAGCCGCGGGATCTGTACCGCGATTGGCTTCCGGGAGGCCGCGGCCTCGGCCTCAATCTCGGCCTCGGTCTCCACCGCACCGGCGCACGTGTACCTTGACCTGGAGGCAGGCTGCGGAATCCCTGGGGCCGGATGGGGCGGCGGGGGCTGCCGTGACAGGCTGCGCGCCACCTCATCCTCTGTGTTTTGTGCCGACTCTCGGGCTGGCACTTTTGAGGGTGGCCGCTGCCAGCCACAAGGCTCGCGCGTAGACGACGTTTGAGAAGTGCCACCACAGGCTCCCCGTTGCCCCGCTCCAGTGGCAGGGGCCTCCTCCTCCTCAGCCGGCACCTCCTCGGACCTCCCCCACCTGCCCCAGCCTGGCTTCGGGCTCGGGGCGGCACCACTGGAAGCCGGGCTGGGCCTCGCGGGAGCTCCACCGGGGCGGGCCTCCGCCTGCGGCCGATCGTCCGCCAGAGATGACGCCAAGTCCTGCGCCTGCGGCCGGTCGTCCGCCAGAGATGACGCCAAGTCCTCCGCCTGTGGCCGGACGTCCTCCGGAGATGACGCCAAGTCCTCCGCCCGCCTTGCCGGGACGAGCGGAGTCCCTTGCGAGGACGAGTCAGGATCTGGAGAAATTGCCGGGCTCTGAGCATACTGTAGGGCCCGGCGGGCTGCTGGGGGGGAGGCAGGGGAGCCCTTTGCAGGCAACTCCCAGGGGACCGGCTTCGGAGAGTGGCGCCGCGGTGATGGCGGGCTGTCGTTCTGGTTGCTCTCCTTGCTCTCCTTGTGCCTTGCCTCCTTTGCAGACATTATTCTTGTACCCTGCACATCCTCGCACCGCACCCCTCAGTGGCAGGCCCAGCAACACCTACGGGAACGCGCGCGAGCTTGGTTTGGGTTAGGGTTAGGGTTAGGGTTAGGGTTAGGGTCTGCACGGGATGCGGCAACTACTTGTGCAGACGGGTGCAAAGGAGAGATGGCGACTTGCGCGAGCGCACTTCGCCCTCGTTATGCCGCCTGCCGAATCCGCGCGCGCCCGCACACTGCACCTCTAGCTCGCCAGGTCTCTTTACCCCCCGCATCTTGTGTTTTCTCACCAACACTGTGCATTCCCAGGTAGGAGGCTCTCGCGTGCCCGGGCCGCGAGGCGTGATGCTCGGCACTGTAGTCCGAGCCCTAGGGTATGCATGCCACCCGAGGTGTCAGGCATTAATAACATATGGCACACCCGAGAAAGCCTGAAGCTGTGGCTCCCAGCTCCACTCCCGGCATCCGCCCTGAAGCCATCCAGCTTTCAGTCTGAATACCGTCACGCTTTCCTCAGCGGCCGTGCGTTGTGGCCTGAATCTAAAGCCACGAGGCGCAGTCCCACCTTGGTCTGGCGAACAGGTGACTCTGCCTCGTCGTCGTCCTCGAATCCGCGATGCTCCGCCTCCATCTCATCCAGCATCTTCAGCACACTGTGCCGACCTTCGATGCTCACGCCTAGGCCATTGTCTGTGCCGTTGCCCCCCCAACCCCTGCCCCCTTCGGTCAGACACCGCCATGTCATCGAGACAGAGCACCTTCGGCCAGTCCCGCCTTCCCCCTTCGCGGAGAACAGCGCAAACACGGGAAGATGAGAATGCGGAGAACAGTGCAAACACGGAAGGATGAGAATGCGGAGAACAGTGCAAACACGGAAGGATGAGAATGCGGAGAACAGTGCAAACACGGAAGGATGAGAATGTGGAGGCGCTGGAGAGTCAAAGGAGCATCCGCGAATAGGAAGTGCGCTCGCATGCCCAAACGGACCTGGAGGCAAACGGAGCGAACGGACGAGATGGGCAAAACAGAATGGGAACCAAAACAGAGGAGATGGGGCACTGCCATAAGTCACCTATGGAGAGGTTATCTTGGGCTTCGCCATCACAGCGCGGGGCCATATCCGTGGGGCGAGTCCCACAAAGCCGGGTTGTGCTCCCGCGGCGCGGCATGTCGAACAGCTCCTGCTGGACATCTTCGACGGGGTGCGTTGCAGCAATGCCGTCAGCCAAGGCATCCGCATACCCAGCCCCTCCTGCCGCCTGCCGGCGCCCCGCTGACTCTGGAGGGCTCCACTCGCTCTCCGGGCTGGGCACCAGCTCCCACGCACCAGCGTCCCTGTATGTGGTGCCCTGAGGCGCCCGCACGGGGGAGCCGCAGCCCGGGGCGGTCTCCGTGGCGAGTGCTGCGCGGGTGCGATGCTCCTTGTAGTAGTGCTGGATAATGCGAGCCGCCACCTGGCGAGCCCACCCGGCGTGAGAGGGTGCGCCCACCAGAGCTATGCCGGGAGTACTGCCTATGGAGCCTGTGTCAGGCCTCATAAGCCTTCGGTTATCATTTCAGACAGTGACAGCTCGTGCGGCGGACACTGTGCTACTTTCCCGTGCTTCAGCCGGAAGCAGGCTGGCAAACGGTTACAGGGTCACAGAGAAGCAGGCTGGCAAGCGGTTACAGGGTCACAGAGAAGCAGGCTGGCAAGCGGTTACAGGGTCACAGAGAAGCAGGCTGGCAAGCGGTTATAGGGTCACAGAGAAGCAGGCTGGCAGGCGGTTACAGGGTCACGGCGAAGCAGGCTGGCAAGCGGTTACAGGGTCACGGCGAAGTACTTACAGGGAGGAGGTGGGTATCCAGGTTGCGGGGAGGGCCTCTGTGGGGGAACCGGGGCAGTAAAGAGCAGTTCCAGGGGATAGGCCACAGCTCTTCCAAGGGATGGGGCGGAGGGTGGAAGGGCCGCTTCCCCGCAACAAGAGGGGGGGAGTGGTGGGACACACCTCGCGTGTGAACTCTTCAAACTCATCCAGATCTAACGTCCCACTTAACCGCGGATCGCTCTCGCCCCCGCTGCCGGAGCCCCGAATGCTCTCCCGGATGCTGCTCTGGGTCACCGAGCGCTGGAGGCTGCGTCCCAGGCCGTGGCTGAGGATGCTATCGCGGATGCTCCCTCTGCCAAGTATCTCCCGACTAACCCCCATAAGTGCCAGGCCTGCATGTTCTAGGGTTATCGAGGATGCTCCGTAACACAGCCCTCTCTGATCACGATTTTGACCCGCGATCAAGGGTTCTGGGGTTATCGAGGATGCTCCGCCACACAGCCCTCTCTGATCACGATTTTGACCCGCGATCAAGGGTTCTGGGGTTATCGAGGATGCTCCGCCACGCAGCCCTCTCTGATCACGAATTTGACCCGCGATCAAGGGTTCTGGGGTTATCGAGGATGCTCCGCCACACAGCCCTCTCTGATCACGAATTTGACCCGCGATCAAGGGTTCTGGGGTTATCGAGGATGCTCGGCCCTCAGAGAACGACCCGTCAAGATGTGGACCCGAAGCTGCATGTCGCACTTGCCATCACCTGGAGCCCCCTCCGAAGCAGGCCATTCGCGCTCTCCGGTAACGACGAAGCGTGGGTCACTCCGCACCTCAGGCCACTGCTGCTGCACTTGCGCGCAGCCACAGGAGGGCTGTAGCCTCCGCCACCATGCATCGCCGCCGCCAGCAACGCCTCCTCCTCGTCATCAAGCTCCGAGACCTGCCCCGATGCGTCCCGCCCCACAGACGCGCCTCGTCACTCCTCAGCATGCACGCACGCAATCCTCCGTTTGGGGGCGCTCACATCGCTCCAAAGAACCGTACCATTGGCCGGGGGGCAGCAAGGGGGGCAGCAAGGGGGGCAGCAAGCCGGGGGGCCATGGCGAGTGCGCGAAGAGCATGTGGCAACATCGCGTTTGCCGGGCGAGGGGGACACCGCCGTCCCAATATGTTCCAAACAAGGGCGCGCACCATGAATGTGGAGCCCTTCTCCTTGGCTGGCTGCTTGTGGCGCAAGCTGAGGCAGCTGAGGTCAGGTGAGGAGGCTGCGCTCTCGTCGTGCTCTTCGTCACGGTGAGCGCGTCCAATTCCCGCTGGCGACTCCGGCTGGACCCTCTGCCACCACCGGACGGCCCGGTCATGCACGCGGAAGGATCTCCATGTCTGTCGATTGGCATGCTCACTCTGCTCAAGAGACGGCACGAATGGAGAGCGACGTTGCAGTGACACGCGCCGAACCTCCGAACAGACAAGACTTGCCGTACGTCCCAGTCAGAATAAAGGGAGTAGAGCGAGCTCTCAACACCGCACAGCCTGCACTACCACCCGACACCGCGCCACCTGCACTGCAAGCACCGGTTACAAGTTGGCACCACGTTGTTGTCCACAGGTTCGTGCCGTCGGCGCCATCTGTTCCGGCCCCATTCTGGCGAGGGTGATGGGGCAGTTTGCACACCTGGCTACGGAGCCATCTGTTCCGGCCCCATTCTGGCGAGGGTGACGGGGCAGTTTGCACACCTGGCTACAGAGCCATCTGTTTCGGCCCCATTCTGGCGGGTGATGGGGCAGTTTGCACACCTGGCTACGGAGCCATCTGTTCCGGCCCCATTCTGGCGAGGGTGCAGCAGTTTCCGTGAGCGGGGCAGTTTGCACTGGCCATCTGTTCCGGGCCCCATATTCCGAGGGTGATGGGGCAGTTTGCACACCTGGCTACGGGAGCCATCTGTTCCGGCCCCATCTTTGGCGAGGGTGACGGGCAGTTTGCACACCTGGCTACGGAGCCATCTGTTCCGGCCCCATTCTGAGAGGGACGGGGCAGTTTGCACACCTGGCTACGGAGCCATCTGTTCCGGCCCCATTCTGGCGAGGGTGATGGGACAGTTTGCACACCTGGCTACGGAGCCATCTGTTCCGGCCCCATTCTGGCGAGGGTGATGGGGCAGTTTGCACACCTGGCTACGGAGCCTTCGGTACCATCGCTGAATGCTCCGGGCGGCCACGTCCTGCCTAGCCTCAAGCCGCTCCTTGGCCTGTGCACGCCGGGCAGTTGCTCCCGAGCGCGTTGATGTGGGAGAATGCGTGGCCAATCCTGTGTTAACTCCCTCGCACGTAGCGAAGGGACCGGATGGTTCCACCGAGTGGGGACCTCGTCGGCCGGGACGAGGGCTATCAACGGGGTAAGATGGGGGGCTCTGCGCCGTGAGGGAGCAGGAAAGACAAATCAGTTGCGGCAGATTACGAGCAAGACTTAGGCCTCTGGACACCGGCTGCTTCACTGCACCCCGCCTGGGACTCATCGGGCAGAAGCGCAGGCAACCCGCAGCGGGAGCATGCGTCCCCACCTTGTTGCACTTGTCGGCCAAGCGCGCGCCCCTTGCCGTAGTAACATGGGTGGCCTCCGCGGCGACCTCGAATCGGACGTGGCTGTGGCCTGCGTGCAATGCCATGCCCATCCGCATCGCCTAACACTCACGCTGCATCCACAGGTCGAACGAGGAGCAGTACCCGTCGACTCTTGAGCTTGAAGCACTGGGAGACGCCAACCGCAAGAGGGGGCCCAACTGAAACCTCCTCGCTCTGGAGAGGAAGGTACTGGATGCGCACAACGGCTGGGCGGAAGACAAGCGAGAGGACTGGGAGTTGTGGCAGTGAATGGATCGAGAAGGGCTCCAGAAGTTGCCCACCCAACCGTTGGGGTACGGCAGTTTTGGGGGACGGGGAGGTACCTTTCTTGGGGTTGCAGTCCGCTCCGGCGGCACGCGCCCCCCTGCGCCAAGAGCCCCGTCCACCTTTAAGCCCGAGTCGGCCCTCTCAGGCGCCAAGAACCCTCCGCCCTCGCAGTGCGAGTCGCCCCCGCAAACCAAGAGCCCTGCCACTCGTGCAGCCCGAGTTGGCTCCCATCCACCCCAGTTATCATGGGAAGTGACTGAAAGCTGCCCAGTGGCAACGAAAGGCCCTTTTCGATTCACCCGAGTAGGCGCCAACGAGAAAATAAAGAAGTTCATAATTTTGTTATCTGCGCATGCAAGGGGTAAACGGAGGCACTGGAGGCGGCCTGCGAAAGCTGGGAGCTAAGTCCGCGGTGTCTGGCTGGAGGAGATGCTTTGAGAGGCGCTGCCGAGGAGAGGGGGTGATTTACTTGGGGTCGAGGTTGGATGTGTTGCGCAGAATTGCGGAATTCCCACGTGTGGCGCCCGCTCGAGGGGCAGTCTTGGCCTTTCCGGGGACAGATTTGGTGGCACTGACTTTGCTGGACGTCGAGGTAGCCGCTGAGGTGGCATCGACTGCTTTCTTGGCTGCACCTGAGAACACGGGATTGCGCACTCAGAGTGCATAGTGGTGAGGGCTGTTGTGAAATACGCATCTCGCCAGCTAGGGGAGTGTTGTCATAGTCAAGGCCATAATCTTGTAAATGATCCACTCATCTATGGCCTCTACTTCGAAAAAAAGACATGTGCTAAACGACTTGTCACAACGGGGGAACGGACAAATCGTCTGCGAAGTGCATACTTCTCATACTCGAACAAAGCGGTGGACCAGGGCAATAGAGATTTCATGAGTAGCGTTGTGGCCCCAAAGAGGCAAGAGCAGGCTATCTCATCAGACTCGCGGTATTTCAAGTAAAGCGCCCAAGAGTGCGCTTCCGTGTTCACGCATGCGAGTGTTCCGGCGATAACGGAAACTTCTAAGACGAAAACTTCAGATCAATAGATCCAAGTGGTGACTTGAAGGAGAATATTTGAGCCAGCTGGCACGAGGACAATCAGACGATCTCTGCGCGTTTCAGGGCTCTCCCAACTAGCGATGAGAACAAGCATTTAGCATGAAGGTTTTCGAGTGCAAACATGACAGCCGAGACTGCGGTCAGGGTTGCTCGAAGGACCCGCGAATGCCACAAGCATCTCTCAGTGCAAAGATGGCGTCCCATGATGCGCTCAAGACTGCCCAAAGGATACGGGTTTGACGTAAGCGGTGAAGTTTGGCGCTATTGTTGAGCTTCAGAAATGAACACGCGGGGGCAATACTTCGAACAGGGGCAGTTGTTGTCGAAGGTCGTCGTGTCGAGGTTTTCCCTATGGCGGAATCGCTCTTCGTTTGAATTCCGGGGGCGTCTCGAGCTGAGCTTTGTCTCGAGTCAGCGCCGGTTTGCACAGTCGCGCTTTGTCTGCCTGAAGGCACCCGAGACTTCATGATGAAGCCGCCAACCCACTTTCAGAATCTTCAGAATGGCTCCAGCGTGCTCAGTAAAATCTCACTCGACCGAATGACTTCAGGCCCCAAAGTCCACTCTAGATTCTGATTGAACTGGGGATTGAAAGTTGAATATTAAACAAGTGTGTGACACTCGACTGTAGTGTCACGCCTTTCAAAATCCTCACGTCAGATGTGCGATGAGATCAGATGAGAATGAGGATCGGATCATGTTCAATTGTTCATCATTTCATACATGCGATTGATCATACATCAAGTTCCAGACTTTTCACTTTATAAGACTATCACTACGGGTGCTCCACGGAAAATAAGGATCCCCGAAAATAAGAAGTTTATAGGATGTTCGGGCCGTCGGCTGGTCCTGAACACTGAATTTCGAATATGAACCGTCCATTTGCCCGATTTAATTACTCCGTCCAGCACCTATATTCGGTGGAGCACCCGTTCACCCGTATAAAGACTTCTTGTTCTAGTTCAAGTTCGAAGTTGTTCAACGTTCGACTTCATTCACATTGAGATTGATATTCGATTGTTCATCGTGACACCGAAGCAGAAGGTGCATCTTATATTCTTGCTCCTCCCTTCGAGAGAAAGGAAGGAAAAAGTCTCATCCTGATCCTCATCAAACAAGAAACATTGAGAATTTGAGATTGTGACAATTTATACGTGTAGGCTGTAGATGAGATTTTGATAAGATCATCATCATCAATTCATCATCATCGTGGTTTCTCTGGTTATAAAAACGATCATTACAAACATGAACCGTTTGCGGTTTGGGTTTGCCGTTGGCGTTTCGGAAATAAGTAAACAAAAAAACCGAGTCGGAGTGGTGATCTGATGGTGCTGAACTGCTGATGCTGCTTCGTCCGGATGTGACGGTGCGATGTGTTGACTTGTTCTCTACAGTCTGGACGATCGAATGTGGCGCGATTAACGATCCCTCTTCCTTTTAGGCTTTTTGCACATAAACGATAAAGAATTTCCGAGGTAGATGTGAAACAGCACCGTCACTTGTATTTTCTATGTACTTTTGACGGTCGACATCTTTAACTTAACACCAATCTCAGGACGCATAGCGCCCGTTGTTGGTACGCTACAGCAATGGGCCAAGCCCACTCTTCAGAAATACAAGATGATGAAATAAGCGAACCTTCTTACAGCCTCTGTTTTGAGACAGGTGAACTAGATAGTATGTTCAGCACTGACATCTTCGAATGGATGTCTAGCTCAGAAACGGTTCAAATTCCTGGGAAATTTTTCAGTATATCCGAACAGCAAATGACACATACCATGAACATGTTCATTGAACTAATTGCCACGAAAAATTCAGCCATTCAGGTTCGCTCGATAGCTCTAATGCAAACAAAAGACCTTACATGATTCTGCCTCCAAAACATTTTACCTAAGGTGCACTAAACATAATGAGGTTTGCGTCGTTGTAGGTTAGTTTCCAAAAGATGAAGTAGATACCCACACAAACTAAAAGATGAAGTAGATGCCCACACCTAGGAACACGTTCGCGCTGCCCTCCACTGCATTTGCAGGAGGTGTCGTGTGTAATTTGCATGTGCATCTTCAGCAGAGTCACATTGATATTGAGTAACCTTGTCCGTTCGACCGCCCGTTCATCGCTGGGTTTCAGAAGGTTCACGCTCTAATCAGTTCTCTGCATCTCCGTTGATCAGGAACTGGAGGCACAACTGAAACTCGCGCGAAAAGAAGAGAAGAGCTCATCTGCAGTGAGTTTCGGAAATTGTCACCCTGCCTGTTGAAAAGACACCTGCACACCTTGCTTCCCGCTGTCCCCCATGACACGATGCTAGAGGCGCCTGAAACCCTGGATTCAAAATTGTCCAGGAGCTTCATGCCCTCCGACTGCAAGTTGTTCGACTGGAAGGTGAACTCGAGGAAGCAAAGGTGCACCCTCACGCACCCTTTGGATGTTTTTTCCAGCGGTGAACGACAAACCTCAGACATTAAAATCATACTTTGCAGGCAGATATTGCGGTCGCATCTGAGAGGCAGAAGCAGCTCACAATCGCAAAGGACTTCGTTGAGAAGGAGAACACGCGGCTAAGTAAACCACTTGAGGACCCTTTTTCTTTGGTAAGTGCCAGCTTCGGGTTGCCATCGGCGTTCCTGACGGCGCCGCAGGCAGCGCATTCGGGGCAGCAGTACCTCGATCTCTGGAAGAGCAGTATGAATTCTCAGCAGAGTTGTACGAGTGAAAACGTTGAGCCGAGCCTCTCGAATATTACTGGCAGCAGAAGTGCTCTCCGGACCACGAACGGGAGCCCCGAGGCGAGGACGCCAGCCTCCCGCCCGGAGCAAGTCCGGCTGAAAGCCGCGCTGACAGTCTTGAAGTCGGTTTCCACGATGTTGGATGCTCCTTCGGACGGAGAGACCATGCACCAGTCTGGAGAGGCGCACCACACTCGCTGATGAAGCTTGATGGATGATCCTTTGGAGTTGTTGATACTGCTCTTCGACAGTGAGTACAGAAGATTTGCGGTGCGCGTCATAGCACGGCAAGTCAACCCAACCGTTGGGCATTTTTTCTTCTTCTTCACTAGTGCAGTCGAGATCTTGCTAATTAGCCTCTGGCACTGCTCACTAAAACGTAAGTTACTATTGAAGGGCCGTCAATCAATGCGTTATTGCAGCGGTCCTCGGCAAGGTGCTGAGAAGATGGTGTCGGTGGAGGAAGTGTGTGACTCGGGCTCGATGTGCTGAAGGCCGCCCTTGAGACTTGGATCAAGCGCAGGAGTTCGACTTTCGGAATGGAATTCAGGACTTGCGCAGAGCTTTTCAGATAACATATTTAATCACCGTTAAGTTTGGGGAAATATATACTAGAGTTGCTTGCTGCATGCGGTTGCAGGATGTTCATAAGACGTATCCTCCTTGTCAGCAGGGGAACGTCACTGCAACATGATGGATGTTATAATGATGTATTAAGGAAGCCCAAATGACTTGTTTGGAAAGAAAAATCAGATCGCCTATTTAATCTTGTGGGATGCTTTGTGTTCACAGTTTATCTTCAACACTGAGAAACCATTTGGGAAGGAGGTCATCGGGCATGGTGTGTGGTTTGCACATTGAATGACAGCGAAGGGTTCATACATTTCAGGGTGACATCATACTGCTTTGTGAGATGTTATGCTGCTTGCAGGTGTGACTAGCCATTACCTATTGTGTGACATGTTGCTTTGTATGTTACACTACCATTTTGATTTATACTGTCTAAATCGTATTTCTACCCTCGTCCACCATTAAAGTATGGAAATGCGGATGAAATCATGGGATATTTCATGTGACTTTTCTGTGGCTATCAGGACCGTGCAATTCCTTGTACAGGTGTCCTGATTGTCATAGACATATGGGCGAGAGTATGCAATATTCGGTACCTGCTAGCCTCGTGCTAAGAATGTATTACATTCGTCTATATTGGTTGTTTTATTCGGCACGGTTGCATTTGCGATGCTATGCTATTGCATATGTGGGTTGTGATGGCCTAGGCGGCCGTGCACAGCGTGCCTCGTGCCATGAAAGGTGTGCGGAGTCCACGTCGTTATCAGCACCACGCCATACTGCCTGCGTGCTTTGTAAAAAACATTGACTGTCCGGCTTGGACAAGACTTAGAGTAATTTTTCGTTAATGAGGACCCATCGGAAATCGGGCGTAGAATCGACGAGACCACCCAGATCGTTCGTCTGTGGGTGTGTCCGCATCTTGCGTGGGATCCACAGAACATGTACTGTACTGGGATATCCTCGTGGGATACATATCAGGTGGGCTAACACAGTGGAACGGCCTCACGAGCTCTAATATGATAAAGTCAATATGGAATATACAGTCTGTCTATATATCCCTAAACCCTGAAACGACCGGATCGATTACGGACCGTCGGATCATATCGAACGATGTCACACAGTCTGAGATTGAAATAGGGGTCTAGCCGAGGCCTGCACTGGGACTCCCAGTCAGATCTGTCGGGTGCAAACGGCTAAATCCCAGTACACCACGTCAATCGAGGAGTGGTGTGCCAGAAAATGAGATGCAAATACGTGCATGAAGTCCGATAACAAAGCACTGTGCAATTTTGAGAAACCTAGCAGTTGCTTTCTAGCCGACAGAATCTACAGTAAAGTAACTGCAACAGCAAAACCTGAAAATTGAATCTGAAATCTAATCTCAATCTGAAATCTGAAGTCAGATGCACCACAGCTGAAAAAGCAAATCTGCCAAATACTACGGTGACTAACAAAGTTGTGCTCGTGGAATGCCCCCCCTGCCTGTCACCCGTGCACACATAGGTCATACGAGGCCCGCTGCCACCGTGTGCCCGCAGAGCAGCTAGCCCTCGCACTCGTCCTCGTCACCGAAGCCTGCTGCATTGACGTTGTAATCCTCGTACGTGCCTGCACCACTACCTGCCAGCTCACCACCAGTTGCAGCTGCACCGCCACCTGCCGGCAGTACCGCCTGTCGCGTACCAGTTGTGAGCACATCAACTGCCTCCCGCAGCCTCAGCTCCCAGCCGTCAATCTCGCGCATCCCGAACGTGACCTCGACCGGCTCTGGGTAGTACCACACCCTGCCGTGTCCGTCCGTGAAAAGTCCTGCTGCCACCTCTGCCGGCATGCCACCAGCCGAGTGCAGCTCTCCTGTGCCCCGCAGTGCTCCCGCCACACACACGAACATGTTGAGCATGCACACGGTCCACACCAGCCGCTGGCTGGCACCGAACAGCGGGATCCCACTGTTAGGGCTAGATAAAGAAGCCCTCAATATATCATACAAAAATACAAGTATGCGCTGTGTTGTGGAACGGCAAACACAAGCGTGAAGTGTCATGGAGCCTGATGAATGCTTCCTAGTGATCGTCAGATTTTTGGTCTGAAAGTCAATGTGGGGATTTCTCCTCTCCAACCAATCTTGACCCAGAATGACAGTGAATGGTTTCATGTCAATAATGTAGAAATCTTCTGTATCCTTATACTTGCCCAGCGTAAATGTAGCTTTGGGAAGATAGGATGTGCATGGTAGTTGGCTTCCTCCAGCCAATCCCACTCAAAACGATGAAGAGTCTGTGGGTGCTATACCAAGCTGAGCAGCGAACTGTCTGTCGATGAAAGACAATGTGGCTCCTGGATCTACCAAAATGTGAGTACTCTGTCCATATACTTTCCCTTTGTACAACAACAGCTTCTTCTGTGATTTCAGCTGTGCTGTTTGAGACTGCATCTGTGCGATGTGCTCTGAGGGAGTGTCCATCTGCTGAAACTGCAATGTCAGGCTGGAAAGGACTTCTTCTGAGATACTCTCAACCCGGCCACTTGCTTCAGTGGCATCTTCAGGCTGATCTATCCTCGGGGTGCTCTCATCACCGGTACCTGTGCAGTACCCTGAGAGTTTCCCTGAGGAGCTGGAGCTGAAGCTGGAACTGGAGCTGGAGTTGCATCTGCTGCATTGATGCTGTGCTGACTCTTCAGTTCCTTAACCAAGGTGTTGATCGTATTGATGAGTTTGCCGGACCCATCCTTAGCACCCTGATTCTGCTGCTGCTGTCTCCGATTCTGGAAAGGACTCTGAGCTGGTGGCTTACCCTTAATCTCCTTTCCATCTGGGGTCTTGGTGGAATAACAATCCTTCTCGATGTGACCAACACGACCACAACGATTGTGCTGAAATCTGTATAGGCAGCCCTGACTGGGAGTCCCGGCCAGGCCCCTATGACAGATCCCTAGGACCAACACTGGACTGCTGACTGATCTGTAGGTTCGTACTGTGACACACGCTGTGTCACAGGTAGGCTAGACTCCGAGACCGTCCGAGACCGTTCCGGGTATATCTAGCTTAGGGTTTATTTATCTTAGAGAGTTTATCCACACGAGTACGGGACTTTCTGATATCTGGTGTACTAGGATATTCCGGTAGGTCGTGGCCCCATCCACGTTTTCATTCCACTTGCTATCTTGGCCATGATTGGCTAAGCAGCCGCTTGAAGAGGTGGTGCGCACTTGCGCGTTTGGGTGAGACTAGGATTTGGACATGATTTTACGGTAGACGTCTTTTGCGGCTGCGAGTCATGGGCACCGCGCGTTGCTATTGCTCGGTTGTGGCAATGTTCATTTGCGTTGTTCTGCCTGCACTGATCCCGCTGGTTTACGTATTTTGGGCTGGTGCTCCGGACGCCTTCGACCACATCGACATTTGCAAGTGCCCCACGCTCTTTTCGCCGCTCCGCACGTTCTGCCGTTGCGTCTTCCCTCCACTTCCGCCACAACACCCAAACGTGCTACCGCGCATCATCTTTTCTCTGGCTTTCAGGAGAATGGCGACATCTACGCGAGCTCGTAAACGCCTATTGAAGGACTCCGACTTGGACGCCTCTATACGGCTTTTGGATGCGGTTCGGGACACTCCGACCGCTAGCACTCCACCTGTGGTGCCCCCTGCTGTTTCCAGCAACTCCGACACCGCTGTCGCGTTGCGGAAACATCTTGTTGACCAGCACGCCGCTGTTGACGTGGTCTACAGAGGGAGGTTGCATCGGGCTTGGGCCAAGGGTATCCGCGAGGATATCCTTGGTTCCAAGAAACATCATTATCGTGGCACTGACGACACCGACCGTCTCTCCGAGTTGGTGGTGCAGCTTCGGACTGAGTTTGAGTCCGCTGGGCTGGACTTGACCCCCTTTGACCTCGACGACCCCGCCTCTCTGGTTATCGAGAAGGTGAATGGGCTCCTCTATGACGTCTTGGCCCTCGTCGTGGAGCGGAACGCTGTGGCCGACACCTGGCTTCGGGGTACGGACTCTTCGGCTGACCGAGATGGACGTCGTGCCCTCATCGACATCATCAAGGGGAGCGTGCCGACGGTCCTTCGCGAGAGCCACCAGCAGGAGCATGCGGCGCTTCGTTATCCCGCGGGCGTTGACCCGCAGCCGATCTTGGCTCGTGAGCAACGTCTGGTGCGGGATAACCGCGCTCCTGACTGGCAGCCCCCCGACGAGACCCGTAAGCTGTCACTCTACAACCGCCTCGACCCGATCTTCTACGCGGCGGTGAAGGTGCGTTATCCGCTTGCGGGTGACCTCGGCGGAGTCACTCTCCGCTCGCTGCAGGCTCTCGTCGTGGCCATCTTCCAGGCATGGGCGCAGTCGGACGAGGGGGCGTCGGCGCGTGAGAAGCAGACACTGGGGACGGGCGGTAAGCCCTCTGCGCTTATCACGTCGTCTGAGTACGCCGTTCTGCTCGAGGAGATTGCGGCCTTGAAGGCCTTGGTGCGAGGTGGCCGTGCGGGCGGGGGACAGCAGCCGCAGCCGCAGCATCGGGGGAAGCAGCATCCGAGGGGGTTTCGCGTGGGTGCAGGCAACCCCCCCGCGGTCGGCTTCGACCGCGACAGCATGAAGGCCAAGCCGCTGTGCCACCGCTGCCGCAAGGCCGGTAAGGGAGAGGTGTATCACCCGTATCGCGACTGCCCGCTTGGCGGTCGCCAACACTCACCAGCCACGACCGCGGCTTTCTGCATTCCCATTGAGCAAGAGGACGCGGAGGGCCTGCACGCATTGGCGCTCGTGCAGGTCTTCCAGGACGCGGCGGACAGTGGACCAGAGGCCTTCTCGCATGCGGCGTTGGCGTATGGTCCGCCCGCGGTGCTCTCCGCGGACGGCGTCGGTGGGATCGACGTGGCGGCCTACGGATTCAGCGTACCGCCTCCGCCTTCTGGCGGGACCGACGACGACGACATCTTGCGGCGGCTTGATGCCCTCACCTCTGAGGTTCAAGCCGCCCAAGAGCAGGTACATTACACCCACGCATCCTTTGTTCCTGGGAGTGCGGTTGAGGAGCATGCATCGGCTTTGGTGTGTGGCCCTGCCGCTGCGGCGGGGATCACACCGGAGGGGCAGGTTCCGGCAGGTGGTGCGGCGGCATCGGCGTCCGCCGTGCCGGCCCCTGCTATGCCTGTTTCGCAGGCGAAGGATGTACGGCCCGCGCCAGTTCAATCGACGCGGGTGACCACCACAGAGGCGACACGCGGTGAGTTCGGAGGCTTCGTGCAGACAGTGAATCACGCCGCCGTCCACCCCTCTGACCTGACAGGCTATGACACGGACGACTACGAGGATTACGCCGACGGTACTTTCGCCGTGAAGCCGCGGGCTCCGTCCGGTGCTATCGGATGCGGTGTGCCGCCTTTCGGCTTTGGCACTCCGGCGATCGGTGCTCTTGCGGTGCTCTCTCTGTTGTGCATTTCTTTTGCAGGTGTATCTGCTTCGGCGTCCACAGCTTCTGCTGTGTCGGCATGTGCACCGGCTACGGAGGTGCCTTCGCCTGGTGGTGATCTCGATTGGGAGGCTCCGTCATTTTTCTCTACGAATGATTTTCTTGATCCGGTGATGACGGCTCAGGGTCTCCTATTACCAGACGGTGTGCCACAGCTTCAGCCGCCCGAGCCTCCTGACACTTTGGGTTTTTTAGCATTTCAGGATTTGGCTCAAGCGGATTTGGGTATTGACATGGCATTCTACTACGGCATGGCCTTACATGAGAGCGGTCCTCTTGATGCGGGACACTGTTATGGAGCTGGTTTCTTTACTTCCTACTATGGGATGGACTTCCGTGAGGCCGCCGCTGACTACTTTGGTACTGTCGATTGACTCCTTGCTCACTCTGGAGGCACACCGACATGGTGGTGTGCAGAACTCCTGTGGCCTCAAAGACTTCTTCAATCTGGTTTATGGTTTTGCTTTGACACCTTTGTAATCTTCAATTTGACTTGCTGGCACAGAGCCTTTCAGTAGTTTAGCAGGACCTTAATTGCCTGTGAGTTTCTGCTCTTGTGCTAGCTAGAGGGTTCTAATTTGTGTATCAGAATTGCACAGTTAGATTAGCAGTTAGGCCTTGTCACCCTGGCTCCTGCCCTAACACTTACAACTTTACATTTTCTGACTCTCCTAGCCAGTCACCACCCACAGTGCTGGGGTGGTGTGCTGAAATCTGTATAGGCAGCCCTGACTGGGAGTCCCGGTCAGGCCCCTATGACAGATCCCTAGGACCAACACTGGACTGCTGACTGATCTGTAGGTTCGTACTGTGACACACGCTGTGTCACAGGTAGGCTAGACTCCGAGACCGTCCGAGACCGTTCCGGGTATATCTAGCTTAGGGTTTATTTATCTTAGAGAGTTTATCCACACGAGTACGGGACTTTCTGATATCTGGTGTACTAGGATATTCCGGTAGATTGCAAGACTTATCATTCTGTGATTTTCCTTTTCCTTTTCCCTTGCCTTTTCCACCTTTTCCCTTGTTCCGATTCTGATTGGAGTTCTGGCTGCCACTCTGATTCTGATTCCGATTTCTGTTGGATCTGTCATATGGCTTCTGGCCACGTCCTTTGTCCTTATCCTTCTTGGCTGGACCTCCGGATGACTGCTCCTTCTGACCCCGATAATGAAGGGTTTCTGATTGCTTTGAGTGAATGACGTAATTCAAATCAAGCAATATCTGTGTGGTTTCTTGCCACGACAGATTGTTCCTTTGCTCTTCTGTCAGGAATCTGAGTTGGAACTGTCTGCGGAGATCTGGATCCATACTGGTGACGAATCTGTCCTTTATTAGCACATCATTCAAATCAACTGCTGCTAGAGAAGCCAATGATGTAAATGTGCGCAAATAATCTGCAAAGGTTTGGGTTCCTTGAGTCAGTGCCATAAGGTGTTTCTTGGCTACCGATCTCTTGTGAGGATTACCAAATTGTCTGAGGAATGTCTGTCTGACCATCTCATAGGTGGCATGTGGCTGTTGTGCCAAGACCTGAAAATAGTGTATGTCGTTATTCTGTATAAGAGTCAGAAACATTGTAATCAAATCCTTGTCCTTGACTCCAGGATAGGTGAACTGGAAATATCTGTCCACCGTGTCCAACCAGACTTTTGCGTCCTGTCCTGATTTGAATTCCCTAGGTGGTGTCATTTTCACCTTTGGGACCAAACTAGGTGGAGCTGGTGCTGGGACTGAATCTGAATCTGGATATGTAAAAACCATCGGAGGATTATCTTCTGTGTACTCGCTTTCTGGTTCCTTAGGCTCATTAGCAGGATCCCTAAATCGGCTCATATCTGGTTTCATACGACTGATGTTGTCATAGTAGCCTATCTGGTCATATCTGGTTTGTGTGTCGGCATAGCCAGCGATCCATTTCTGGACTTTAATAAACCGGCTGTATGCATCATATGAACCAAGAATGTCGAAAAACCATGTCGATGGATCTGGGTCGATATCAGGAATCTCATGCTCTTCCTCTTCAATTGTAACCATCTAAAAACAAAACACAGCACAAAAATACCTTCAGCTAATCGACTAACTGAGTGTGTGTGATTTATATGTTATATATGGTATATCTGTATGTTTACATACATGTAGTACATTTGTACATAATAATGAGGTAGGTATATATATCCACCTTCTTCCCCCCTCAAGGAAGTGTGTGATATAAGGCAGTTGTCAATTGCCTATACCTCATAATAGCATGCATTCCATATAGGAAGCATCTGTTACAGTTTTAGGGTTGTTGCCCGATATATAATCATGTCTGTGTCGAATACAACATGATATGTTAATGCCAAACAAGAAGTTTTTCGAATATATAGTGGCATTTTAGGGCATGTTAGGTACTAGAATGTCCTAGTGACACAGTGAAGCGGTCTAGTGCAATTTCCCGAGGCACTTGGCCTTTGATCTTGTCGATGTCAAAAACCCACTCCGAAGCCTTGATGTGAGTGGGCCGGCACTGGTCACGAACTTGCTGAATAACGCTGGCCCGGTGACCAGGCTCGCGGAGAATTGTCTGGCAGTCCTTGAGGAACTCCCTGAGAACCAAAGCACCGTCCGTGTCATCACTGTCAAGCGGGCGACGCTTTACAGGTGTAGGGGGCACAGGCTCTTCAGGGCCGTCGCTGAAGGGAAGCGCCCTCCGCGTGTCGATCCCAGCCGGAACTGGAGTGGTGAACCCATCAGAAGGATCCATGGCAGCCATGACAGCTGCAAGCGAAGCACCGAAGGGATGAAACCCTAACGATAAGGGTGAGCCCCCTTCAAGGAAGGGGCCAAATCCAAGATAAATTCAAAATCTGCTCCGATGCCCACGAAACTCGGTAACACGGCCGGTAATGGCGAAGTAAAAACACTCTCCAAAGGAAAATGTCCGAGCCCAAGTAGAACGTAAGTTATAAACGGTCAAAAACGGCCAAGTCGCCCGCAAGATTCGAAGATCCGCTCAAAGTCCACAAACAAGCGGCAAGCGTGGCAAATTAAGGTAAAATGATACGGGTAAAGATGTATAGAGCAGTGAGGAAAAATGCGGAGCGGCGGGGGTGGGCGGAAGGTAGGAGAGTAGAGTCGAGGTCTCCGCGCTTGTCGATGTCCGAGGTCATGGTCTTTTTAACGTGTCGCGAAGCACTCAGTACCAAACTCTGCGCAATGCTGCATACCATCGGGGGCCCCAGCGCTCTCTGACCCATCTTCTCCGTACTTTCCTCCGCCACTCGTCGCGCTTACCTCTCCATCTACACAGTCAGTTGTGCCGCGAAAACGCGGCACCCCGCAACATTCTACCTACTCAGCCACGCTCGCCCCTCTACAGCTTTAGCCAGCCATTTAGTGGCTTTGAATCAAAACCACTTTAGGCAAGTGGTGGGCCTATAGCCTACTAGAATGTCCTAGTGACACAGTGAAAACGCTGAACGCCGTAGGGTTTGAGCGAGGCAATCGGGTATATCAAAAGATAGAAATGAATACACGACTCTCAGGCTATCTAAGCTCTGAGGCCGTCACTAGGCAATCATATCGTGTGTCACAGTCTAAGCTACCGAAGTCGAACTACTGAGTACAGGTAGGAAGTCACTGTACTGTCACTGTCACTGTCATACGTCATACGTGATACTGAACTACTGAATCTCAGCATTAGGTTACAGTGGCCCATATACCCAATAATGTGATTAGGGTGTTACATGGTATCAGTAACCCTAAAATAGGTAAAAATAAAGCAGTATAAATATTTTGCAACCATTTTTAAGCAAAACTGCATTTGATACCATACTGAATGTTAAGTGGTTTTCAGGAGGTATGTTACACCCCTGACACACACATTCAAATTTTAGGGTGTTACAGGGTGTTACACTTGCTGCGTAAATCAGGAATTGTTATTTGATAGCTAAATATTCATTTTAGCAAAAAAAATCAATCCGAAATTTTCAAAAGATTAAACGTACAGCATTTTGACCGATTTATTGTTTACAGCCAATATGTAACCCCCACATATTCCACACCTATTACCTAGGGTGTTACACGAGATATGACATGTGTCATTGTGATTTTCTTATACCTCAATAGGTATAAAATCATATTATCAAATAAAATAGGGTTCGATTTTCCATTTTCAAATCTATCGCAAACGGATTTCACCCATTTTGGCCGTTTTTGGCAACATATATATATATATACATATATGCATATCTCTGTGTGTGTGTGGAATGTAAAGTACATAAGTACTGCAAATCACTTTATTTTTGCACATGACAAATTTCATGGCATAAAAGTGAATTATGCTGTATATCAACATCTGAGGTTGATCACTTTTCTGGGTTTTACTGATTTAAACCCATGGCAGTAAATGTACTTTCTGATGATATATATAGAGTCATCAACTTAAGCGGAATATCCACTTTAGTGATATTTATCAATCTATGATATGTTTTGAGCATAGGTCTGTACTCTAAGATTTATCAAAATGATATATCTTATTTTAAACATATCAGGACATTGCTTGACATAATCAAAGCAGTTTAACACAACACATTTGTATGTGTGTGTTTGTCCTCAACAACTTCTATCAGATGTCAATATTATTACTGCTCTGAAAGTGTTACATGCATTTTGAACTGATCAAATCTGATTCAATTGTCATTATGCAATGTACTTGTTGTTGTTGCTCCAGCGATGATATGTGGAATGACGAATGGACTGCGCCCAACAGTTACCAGCTGTTGAATGGACGCAGTATACTGCCTTCGGGTCTGGAGATAACTCCATCCAGCCCTTCAGCATGTTGTATTATCTGTTCCCATATCTATCGCCATCAATTGACACTTCACACGCACGTGTGTTTGTGAAGTGGTATCTACATTATCATATTCATGATAGATATTACGTTAGTCAATTCACTTATGAATCAGTGAATATCAATACATGCAGTGATGCAGTGTGTGTATGTTTATAGTACTTATTGATTAGTACTTTTTTGCCAGTGTGTGTGTGTGTGTGTGTGTGTTCATTTTTACACACTTTACAGGAAGATAAGTTTCTGGACATCACAATATTTCCAGAAAACCTATCATGCAGGATAATCAGTATACCATGCACTGAGTGAATCTAGCATGATGTATTAGGTTAGAGGTTATTGTAATTCCATGATAATCTCATTTACAAAATGAGTTGCTGATATATTTCACATACAGTTCCGGTGAGCATTCCTTTCAGTGATCCACAGTAGAACAATATGTGGTCCGAGGAGTATCTCGACTCCACCGGGTCATATTGAGCTAATTACTGTGTTAACTCTGAACAGGCACCTTATACTGTATGGGTTCTAATATAGTTAGCATGCACTGCAAATATGCTTTTGTGCAAGTCTAATGTATTGTGATCTGATGCCATCTATTCCAACTGTTACCGTGATCAAGCTGGATAATATATAACATCTGTTATGAAGATGCATGTACAACTTACAGTGTGGCAGTCATTCAGTATAGAATGTGTATATACTTAAATGCTGCATGTAATGTGCGATGCAAGTTGGTGTGTGTTCAATTAAACATCTTGCACACTATATTGAGATAAGCATGAAATGCTGACAACTTGTATATTTGTGCAGTCATCAATATGTGGTGTGTGCTGCAGTGTAATATCAGATGTCAATCATGCATGCGTCCAAAATATGCCTGCGAGTATTAGTTGTTGTGCAGAGTATTTTGATGTAAGTATGTATTGTGCAGTTGATCTTAGCAACATCTCGACATCATCATCATCGCAAATTGAAATCTTTCATAGCACGCTGCAAATAACTTATGCAAAAGGGCGCGCTGCTGATGAAAAGCATGTATTGTCGTCGCCATTCATCAGCGCATTATACGAGCGCTGACATGTATACGGATCAAAATTCCGTCGATGACCACTATGCCATATATCATTCTGAACAATTTTCGAGCGTGATTCATACAAGCGCGCGCATGTAATTGGTATGCATGCTGTAAGCTGCGATCCACTTCTGCAAAAATATGCGACCATCGCGCATGCTGCCAACTGCAAATTAGTGACCATCGCGCATGCTGCCAACTGCAAATTAGTATATCGCGCATCAACATGTATGAAGCCGTACAAAAAGCAATTTGGTGCAATCACGAAAATTGTAATGCTGCGCTGATGACTTTCCGCGCGGAAACGATTCCGCTGATGATTATGCTTCCGCGTCACATCTGCGAACATATGTACATCTGCGAACCATTTATGCGAGTACATCTCATTGCTGCGCGGATATGTGCCATATGCACACCTTATCGTGTAGTATGTGCGATCAGCTGTTTCTGCGAGTGCGCTTCTGCGAACGCAACAATTTTCTCGCACGCTATCTTCGCTATTGCAGCGGATATATCAAAAATTCAATTTATGCGAGTGCGTCGCCTTATATGCTCCGCAACCTGTCAACACAAATTAATGATATCTATGCGCTGCACACAATTGAGTTCTCGTTCGTGCCTTGACGAGCTAAATTAGAATACCATTCTGTTATTAGGGCTAGATAAAGAAGCCCTCAATATATCATACAAAAATACAAGTATGCGCTGTGCTGTGGAACGGCAAACACAAGCGTCAGAATATAGCGGGATGAGTTGCAGAACTTCAGTGAGAAGATACTGCTGAAGCCCAACGCTTCGCTCATCTATACCATACGTCTCCCATCGTATAGATGGTACCGCCATTGGGTTGTGAACCCGAGACGTTGGTTGAACGACCAGTATTGTGGTAACGAATAGTTCGTTCATACTGCGCATGCGTGTTCCGCACATGCTAAAAGCCAAGATGGTTCTTGTTTGTACTTCAAGATGTATCTTGCTTTGCCATCTTCGAGTTCGACGTACGAACTCTCGATGACAGGGTCATTCAAGTCTTTCCTTGAATAATGACAGATGATGCGACTTATCATCTGGCGACATGTACAGTCATAGTCGACCGTACTGACGACTGTCATAATAATATATGACACGACTCGACATGACATGACATGACATGGTATGACATGTCTGACAGGTATGACACGTATGGCATGTATTACACATATGTCATCGGTCATGATCCTGTATGGTATGACATGTCTGACAGGTATGACACGTATGACATGTATTACACATATGTCATCGGTCATGACCCTGACACCCACAGCCCATAGGCTGAGGAGCCGCCTCGCCGCATCGTGCAGCGCACCACCGCCTGCTTCTCCTCCTTCTTCTTCCGTGATCGACACGAACAGCTCCTCAGCATCCCACCTCTGTGCCGCAAGTGCCGCCGTCACACTGTGCTCACGAGCCGCAAGGGATTCCTGCACAGCCCGCTCGCGAGCATCAGCCCGAGCCTGCGGCCCCTGCCGAACAATAGCATCCTCCGCCGCGAGCATCCTGTCCGCCTCTCCAGGCAGGCTGATAGCACCCGCTCGCAGCTGAGGCTCACCTGCCTGGGGCTCCGGCTGTGCGGCATCCTCACCGTCACTCTCCTCGCACGTGAATGCTATCATGCTGCCGGGCTGCTGCACACCCACCGCGTGTGCACCACCAAGCCCAGTCACCACCTGCTCGTGCGGTGGGAACACTCACCTGAGTGAAGGTCACTCCGCACCGCGCCGCCGCCTCGCCCACCTCTCACGACAGCCGCACCAGCTCTGGATCCCGCAGATCCTGCCCGCAAGGTTCGGCCTGCCCCTCAACGGCGAAGCCGTAGGCGGACAAGTCCAATCCCCCAGCCTGCTCCCCGCTGAGCACCTCCGGTGCATCGTAGGCCTCCGCCGCCGCCGTGAACGCCTCTGCTCCCTGGTCAGCCGCCTGCTGAAAGCGGAACGCCAGCAGAGCCGCATGCTCCGAATCTTCTTTTGTCACCTCCGCTGCCGGCTGGCAATAAGCTGCAGCCGTGCCAGGAGTTTGCCGACGCCCTCCAAGCACACAATCCTTGTAGAGATGCTATAACTTCTTTCCACCCACACTGCACCCTGTTGCAGAGGGACAGATCCTTCATAGCGTTCCTGTCGAAGCCCACCGCCGGCGCCGAGACCGTTGTGGAATCCCGCCAGCCCGCCCCGCTGTCGCTTCACCGCCTGCGACGTCGCTGAGTGGCTGCCAGTGGACTTGACGTACGCCTCAACGTACTTCAGCTTCTCCAAGATCTTCCGCAGCAGCTGTTGGTTGTCGTCGGTCTCGCCCGCGTCGCCTCTGCCCGCGTCTTCAGATGCCACCACGGCGCCCCCGATACCACGCTGTCGCGCGCAGGCTCCACCCCACGCATGCGTTGCAGCCGACTCGCCCACGAGATGTATACCGCGGTAATCTGCCCTACAGATCTGCAACCCTTGGGAAAGCTTTCCATAGGCATGGAAACGGGTGAAAACCCTATGGAAAAGCCCTATGGAAAAGGGAAAATGGATACTGGAGGTTATCTCGAAAACAAAAATTTTGAGTTTCCATCCCTATACTCACCCTTGGGAAGGTTTTCATTATTTTCCAGGGCATTCCATAGGGTGATTGTGCTTTCCATAGGGTTTTCCAAGGCATTCCATAGGGATGATTGTGGCGTCCATACCTATGGAACGTTTTCCATAGGGATGGAAGGAATCGTATGGAAAATATCGTATGGAAAACCCTATGGAAACCCAATGGAAAGTCCTGGAATATCAAGCGTTTTCCGTACCTATGTCATCCCTATAGCATTCCTATGGAAAGCCGTATGGAAAACCCTGTGGAAAAACACACGGATATGTTCCATCCCTATGATCACCCTATGCTGGCCCTATGGAACCTAATAGGTCATACCTATGGAAATCTTTTCCCCAGGCATGGTACCCCTTGGGAAACCTGTTTCCATACGGACGGTGTACCTATGGAAGCGAATTCCATAGGCATGGTATCCCTTGGGAAGCAATCTTCCATACGGTCGATATACCTATGGAACATTTTCCACAGGTATGGTATCCCCTGGGAAAGATCTTTCCATACGGACATTATGCCTACGGAAGACGGGCCCATACACTTAGCGTCCCTTGGGAAATAGGTTTCCATACGGCCGACATACTTATGGAAAGGTTTTCCACTGGGTGGCTCACCTTTGGGAAAGATTATTCCATAGGATGGCTATACCTATGGAAACACAATTCCATACGTGCTGTATACTTATGGAAAGGTATTCCATACGGATATTATACGTATGATTCCGTTAACAGCATCAGGAGTATACCTATGGAAACGCTTTCCGTAGGGTGACCCGCCCTATGGAATTCATATTCCATACGGTTATTATACTTATGGAGAGCATTTTCCACAGGTGTACTATACCTACGGAAAGCTTTTTCCCCAGGGATACCATGCGTATGAAAACCGTATATTATAGGTATGGAAAACATCTTTCCCTACGTATGTTATCCGTATGGAAACTATTTACTATAGGCATAGTATAGGTATGGAACCAGTAGATATATATGGTTTCCATAGGCACGATATAGGGATAATATCGGGATGCTATACGTATGGAACTTAATTAATATTTACTTTCCATAGGCACAATAGTGGGGCAAGTATAGGGATACTGTACGTGTAGCACTGACTGTGTAGCATACATATTGCACATTAGCAACATGGAGTGTGTTCACTATGTTTCCACTATGCGAGATAAACAAAATACTCGAGCATCTTTACTACGATTAACATGTATCTAGCTAGGCAGAAAGGAATACGAATGGGACTATCAAATTTTATCATACCAACGAATACACAAAATTATGTTCTACTCGTGCACTTTCTATTTACAATACGCAAAATAATGTTCTTCTCGTGCTCTTTCTATTTACAAGATGCCAACCTAAACGTTGACGTTGTACTCGAGGCCGTCGATTTTCTCCATCTCGCTTCGCTCCAAAACAACCGATCTAAAATGGAAAGTAAAGAGCCAACACTTAGTAAAAAAGCGGAAACGCACAAAAGAATATTCTATTGAAAACATAAAGGACTTATCAACCTAGAATGTTTGAAGGGATGCTTGAAGTTGACGTTGTACTCGAGGCGGTCGATTTCCCTCCATTTCGCCCTCCTCGAAAACAGCCAATCTGAAAAGGAAAGTAAAGAGCCAACACTTAGTAAAAAGCGGAAACGCACAAAATAAACCTTTATTGAAAACATAATTAACAACCGAGCAACCTCAAATAAATGCGAATATGAACGCGAGATGAAAACCTAATATGACTTCGCCACGCGAACGTTTTCAGCGGATCTGAAAAACGAAACCAACCAACTAACGTTTAGTAAAGAAGAAAGAAAATAGCAGTCGTCAACGAAAGAAGCAAAGGAAAGTAAAAGGGGGATGTGGAGTGAGTTGGATTTGAACCAACTATTTCGAGTGCAAAGGACTCGCGGGAATTTCCCGTTCACTCCTAGTCAAAGTTTCACGCATGCCAAGTATGAGCGCGCGAAGCACACACAAAATAATACACACGCATAACCAAAACATGCACTGCAAACCAGTGCCATATTGCAACCTGTGAGAATTAAAAATATCACAGCACGCAACTCACTGGCGAGGCTGCTGCAACACTGCTGACGGCGAACTGTGAAGAGTGCAATAACGTGAGTTTGAACTTGACCGTTCAGAAAAATCGAAGTGCTCAAAAACTTTGCCGTTCAGAAGTCACATCGGATCGACTCGTCATGCGAGCACGATCGACGATGACGACGATGATGACGATGCGATGTCTCATCAGACTCTGCACTCTCAGTGACATTGCATCGGAGATAATCGACTTATAAAATTTAAACTGGGATTAAATGTAATCAACCCTTCGTAATGGTCTAGAGGTGGCCGTCGTTCTCAGTCTCAATCGAACCTATGAGATCCCGATTTTTTTTTGAAGTTCGAAGTTTTTGAAGAGACGAAATGGTTTCCCGACCTCCTTCAAACAAGCTTTGTCTATGTGGAAGGATTTTGCCCTGCCGTACCATACCGCCGACGTTTGCAGGAATGAATGCATGATCTTCACTCCGGGCCGGCATGACGACCTTACCCAGTGCCTCCATTGCCACAAACTTCGGTGTCACCCCAGCTCTCGACGTAACGGACGGCTTATTCCGGGAAAGCCGTACAAGGTATTTAGGTTTTGGCGCTTGGACGAACTCCTGCCGATGCTATATTTGATACCAGAGATGGCCGAGCTCTTGGTATCATGGAAGATAACTACACCCGCGGAGAACGACGATCTGCCGGTTGTGACTACGTTTCATCGTAAGTGTATCCCTCCCACATGCTCACCCTATGCCCACGCTATAACATCCCTATGATCACCCTATGTCCACGCTATAACATCCCTATGATCACCCTATGTCCACCCTATGCTCACCCTATGCCCAATTCACAATTGCCTTGCATCCTATGTTGACCCTATGCCCACCCTATAGCCGCCCTATGTCCACCCTGTGCCCACCCTATGCTCACCCTTTGGAAAGTATGTGTTGCAGGTACGGCGAGCTTCTGAAAATTTATAGCATCCCGGTTGGCAGGAAACAATTGGGTTTCCTCAAAGTAAGATGGTTTCCATTGAAGGCAGCATTTCAAGATACCGTGGCGAACAATATGATGTTGAGGTCGGACTTGCCATGGGACCTTTCCGAGGTTTTCATCCAAGCATTTGAGATTGAGTGCTTGGTGTGCATTGTACCCATTCCATGGAACTTTGACCGGTTCATCACGACCAAGCGAATTCCAGCTGGACGACCCGATGCAAATAGGTTGGTATATTATCTCGGCGAGCACAAACTCGGTTTCAATGATCCACCATGGAGATATGATAAAGACAAGATGATGCTCATACTAGATAGGCATGTAGATTTTGTGGGCGACTTACATGACGAATAACTTGTTCATTTCATAGATGGAATTATTCTGTATATTAATATGTATATATGTAGTAAAATGGAAAGCCTGGATATATCATGAATCATCACCCTATGCTCACCCTATGAAACCTGAATGGTTATACCTATGGAAACCCTTTCACAGGTACGGCATCCCTTGGGAAACATGTTTCCATACGGATGATATACCTACGGAAGACCTTTCCACTGGGTGGCTCACCCCTGGGAAAGCTCATTCCATAGGCTGGCTATACCTATGGAACTCGGTTCCATACGTACGGTATACGTGTGGAAACGTATTCCATATGGATACTATAGGTGTCGACTTTGCCACCTGTATCAGGAGTATACCTACGGCATGCTCACCCTGTGTTATCCCTATAGCTAACCCTATGGAAACCCCTATGGAATTACGTCTTTATTGACCGAGAATACGCAGAATGAATTGTATATTTCCATAGGTATACTATCCCTATGGGGGCCCTATGGAAAGCCCTATGGAATTACGTTGATATTCCCGAGAATACGCAGAGTGAATTATACGTTTCCATAGGCCTACCATACCTATGGCATCCCTATGGAAGGCCCTATGGAATTACGACTTTATTCCCGAGAATACGCAGGGCGAGTTGTACATTTCCATAGGTGTACTATCGCTATGCCCGCCCTATGGAAAACCTTGTGGAAAACTCATAGTATACGCTAAGTTTCCATAGGTGCGCTATCCGTACGCCCGCCCTACGCCCGCCCTTGAACATGCCTATGGAAAGCGTATGGGAAAGTTATATTTTCCATAGGGCTTTCCATCGGCCCCCTATGCCTATAGCCGCCCTATGGAAGGGTTTACATTTTCCATAGGGTTTTCCATAATCCTGGTTATGCCTATAGTCATCCTATGGAAATGTTTACTTTTCCATAGGGTGATTATACGGCCTTCCATGCCTATGGAACGTCCTTTTCCATAGGCATACAGCCCTATAGAAACCCTATGGAAACTCCAAAAGGGGGTATCCCTATGGAAATACCCTATGGAAAACTTTCCATGCCTTTGGAAAATATTTC
>LGRX02006959.1:0-16222 GCA_001247695.2 Cymbomonas tetramitiformis
TTGCTGTCACTTGTTGCTGTCACTTGTTGCTCTCACTTGTTGCTGTCACTTGTTGCTGTCACTGCATGCTGTCACTGCATGCTTGTTCCTTTTTCTGTTCCTGTTCTTGCTTTTTCTGGCTTGTTCTGGCTTGTTCTGGCTTGTTCTTGCTTGTTCTGGCTTGTTCTTCCTTGTTCTTGCTTGCTTGTCGTCACTGCTGCAGCTTGGTGTTGCTGCCGCTTTCCGTTGCATGCAGCTGCTTGAAGCTGCTAGCAGCATATCTGCTCGCGGCAGCTGGCAGCTTGCTGCAGTTTCGAGCAGCAGCTGCTTCTTGCTTGCTGCTCATGCTGCACACTGCTTGCTGTTGTTGGTTTACACACGTGGCAGTCAGGCGTCCATCTGTGATCCAACGAAACCAGTGGAGCTCTTCATCTGTCAAAGTTTGGAGGCCACTGAAATTCCGCAGGTGGCAAGAAACCAGATTTTAGTGCTCAGGATAAGCTGAGCTCGATGGCGCTTGCACACGGTGCTTAAGAAAAAGGTTGATGGTGCTTGATTGAAGAACCTCGTGGCTGAGCTCACGTTCGATAACAAGTGCTGAAGGTGGATCATCGGATTGTGCCAGATACAATACCATCGTTGATGAAGGCGGAGGACCGAACACTAGAGAGGGGTCATCACTGCCTGTCAAAACTGTCCGGAGATTGGAAACAAGGGGATGTCCTCACAATCATCGCCTTCAGCGATCCGAAGGTACTTTATGAGAATGGGGAGGGCGAGGCAGTGCAACACACAGCTCTGCGAGCGCTGAGCCACCAGGTGAGGATCCCTCATGTACATGCAACAGTCCATGATGAGCATGATAAAATAGTCAATCCGCGCCAAGCTTGGGGTTCATCTGCACAAGTGCACGCGCTCTGCCTCTGAGATCGCTCTCTTTTGACCTTGAGGAGATCTGTATGCGCTCTTTGGCCCTTTTGCTGAGGCAAGCTCGAGGGCAGCGCCGAAGATATCAACGTGTATTTCAACTGTCCCAGTTTGCTCAACACAGACATCGGGGATGTGTACTGCAGTACGGGCACGTGCAGAAGCCATGGATGTGTACGGCAGATTCCGGTGCACAGCCGGATGCATGCTTAGATGTGCTCCAGTACGGTGCCAAGTACCTGTGCCGTTGGAATCCGAAATGGTCCTTTGGTGGGGCGGTGCATTGCCCCTCGGGGGTTATGGATCGATTGATGATGAAAGTGCGTAATAATATGAAGACGACGTAGTTATGGGTTCTACTTTGATTGTGCCCCCACCCAGATGCATTTGGGATGTGTGCCGGTGCATGCAGGGTTCTACGCTCTGTCGGGTTGTGCGCGCTCTCTAATGCCAGCGGAGTGTGCTACTTTTCCTGTTTTCACGATGCATTGGGCTTGTGGACCCGGCGCGGCACGTGGCGAGTCGAGCGTTTAGCGCAGTGTTGTAAAAAGGAATATGGTACTCCTCTTGGCTTGAGGGCTGACGGAATACAGGAACGGGTGTAGTGTGCCTGGAATGAATGTGAATATCTCTAGCCAGGGGTGACAAGTATTTGTGGATTAAAGGGTGACAATGTGCATGAAAGGGGTCAGTTCCTGTGCCGTCGCAAGTTTGGTGATCATATATTTATGTACATATAATAAATGAATGAATATGTGAGGTACTAATAGTATAGTTGTAATTGGCCATCAACAGAGCAGGGGCAAAGTGGAATTCACTCAAACAAGCAAAATAGGCGCAATGAATTGAACTAGGGGACAAATGCTATATAGTCTCGCTATGTATCTATATTGCTTTCATATTTTGCATTTGCAATCTTGCGGTAGCAGCGTCACTCTTACAACTTTACTTCTGAAGTATCTACTCTGTATCAATTATGCAAATACTTGCCGCTCAAGAAATGGCACCGAGTAATCGCCTACATTGAAATGTTTGGCCTGGAGAGCACACTGCCTGGCTCGCCAAGATTATACCATCTTCAAAGCATGACTGCCATATGATACTGTTTGCGCTCTACAGTTTGGTCCAGTCAACTTCTACAAGCTCCCCCATTTGCACGCCAAAATCTTCCATTGGTTTGTCAGTAGTTTGGTGAAGTAGTGAATGAACAATATTTTGGTGGGAGACCAACAGAATGACCTCGGAAGTGCCATGGTATTCCTCTAGAAGGTGCTTGACGAAGCGTTTTACTCGAAAGTGAACTTTCTCCTGGGTCGAGTTATACTCCACCAGCTCCTCAGGAGCAAGATATGATCCATATGACGAATCAATATGAAATCTGTTTCACAACAATACAGGGGCTTGTTCAGAAGGAAGATAGTTTTCACAATATGATCTTTGCCCCTTCATCCAAACGCCAAACAAACAGAGCCAGATGCCTGAGTGTATAATTGCAAACAGAAGAACGTGCAAGCATTCAACCACGTCAGTGCTCACTACCAGAAGTACTGAACAAGAGTGCGTTCACCCTCAAGCAAAGGGACACACCGTTGGTGCCACGCATCTGGGACAGTTTTCGCTGGATGTAAGTTGTGTGATTTGTCACTATAATCTTGATCATTATGCTCGTATAGACTATATTCCACTTTGACTCGTCCAGTATTATTCAGATTAGCGCGATCCTGTATGAGAAACGGCTCTAATGTCTGCAAAACACGCAAGTATGGGCTGCTGTATATTTGCGTCGGCTGTAGCATCGCCAGCTGCGGAGCATTGACTTCCTTCGCGTCTGTGCATGCCACAGCAAGTCAGAAGATTGTTTTCGACGACCTCAGAGAAGGGCTTTAAGGAATTTAGATCTCTCCAAGCTTGCCCCGCAACAGCAGAGATTTGGCATCTCTCCTTCTTCCCGAAGGCGGTGACGTCGACGTATACTAGGTCGAGTCAAACTACATGCATAGCCTTGACACTTGCATCGAGCAGTGGCGTGAAACGTACCCCTGACGCCCGCTTCGAGGAGGGGCGAAACCTACCCCTGACGCCCGCTTCGAGGAGGGGTGAAACGTACCCTGACGCCCGCTTCGAGGAGGGGTGAAACGTGCCCCTGACGCCCGCTTCGAGGAGGGGTGAAACGTACCCCTGACGCCCGCTTCGAGGAGGGGTGAGAGAAAGCTTCCATCTTCCGGGTTCCGCTTCTGATGACGTAACGCGAACAACCTGTTGGCAAATCACAATCAACGATATCCTGCCATAATGTATGCCGGGTCTCACTGCTGTTGACAAAACGCCTATACGCTCTTACGCTCTGTACGCCGCGTCGTACAGCTTCCAGACGTGGCCTGATGAGTACCTGAGTTCCGGCACCGGCTTCGGCTGCACTGTAACAACCTTTGACGTCGACAATTGCACCACACCTTGCACCTCTACCGACATGCAACGGCCACGGACCAACACCTGCGTAACGATTAGCCAGCTTCTGTAAGGAGTCACCGCATACTTGTAAGCGCGTAGTCCACGTCTAGGCTGCTTTTTAGAGAGCTCCTTGTACATGCGGCCAGGAGGTGGACAAGGACAATCTCCGTGCAAGCCGAGGACATTTGCCAGGCTGTCAGTCAGGGAGGGTTGTGTGAACCGAGAGTGGCACTGCACAGTACTGGCGGGGACGACGAGGGAAGTGTCCTGAGTAATGGCGGGTATAACGATAAACTTACTCTCCGTTGGGCTGATACACTACATAGGCTGAGACTATTCTTTTTCTAATCAACTCTCGAACTTGGTTATTCACAAGCTTCCACAGTATGGAACCCGGCGAGTCCCTGGCAGTGGTCACATGTGAACACAGAGTAGCAAGCATAAGTTGTTTGCCGGAGCCAACGTTTAGCTAACAACTTTCCTATGCTCAATTCACGCGCCTGAGCAAGTTTGGAGGACGGACATTTTCTCCTGCTGCGCACAGCCCCACCTGTCGTCCGCAAGGTCGTCGAGTGTATAATACCAACACGCTATGTGGACATATATGGCGGGCGGGCCTGACCTTGCCATTGGGTGTCAGCTTCGAAAGAGAGCATCCCTTACTTCTGAGATTCTGCTTCTTCGATTCGACGCAAACCACTAAGCAATTCTTTTGAACTGGATAAAAATGTATCCTCATGACGTCGGCTTTCAAAACTCGGATCAATCCCGTTTTATCACTTTTGGATCATCTTGGATATCTATAACGGAACTGTTACAATCTCGCTGTCATGTGACGGTGCGTATGGGGTGTGTATTATTGTTTTGTGTGTGTTTTTGTTTAAAAAAATGGCTCCCCCAAAAATGGCACCTGTTAGAAAAGTTTATGGTAAACACTGGTACACTCCCATCGCTTGAAGACAAAACATTTTCATTTATTTGCCCCTCTCTAATATTCTCCATACCTCCACGTATACCACCCGATCGACCACGTGTAATTCCACAATCGGGATTGTGCGGGAATGAAATGAATGAAAACAATGAATCCATTCGATCGTTCCTGCAAGATCGAATATGCAAGCACATTTCGACAAATCGCGAGTCTGCACCCTCTTCTCTTGTCACCCCTAAGCTTGGCACTGGATTAAAATAGACCTTGGATCATGTACTGTAGGGTTTGCAACATTTATGGGCTCTAACCTCTACTGTAACCTCTACTGTAGCTTTATCCTTTAACCTGAAGCCTCGAGTCACAGTGCGGTGCCCATTTCGAATCATAATAATTGTAATATAAATATTGAATTAAAATATATCACATCATACTTTTTCTCGCTCGGATCTGAGTGGAGGGCCACCTGCGCCCATCAGGCTTCATGTGCCTGTGTCTCAATCCTATTTAGATAAAGTTATATTATATGGATTTACTACGTGGATCAGTAGCCGAGTGCTACTAAAGCGTGCCTCGTGTGCGGGAGGTAGGGGGATCGATGCCCCCCTTCTCCAAGGATTGATGGGGAAGTAGCTCAGATGGTAGAGCGCCCGCTTAGCATACCTCATGGCTTCTTTTGATAATGGTGAAACAAGTGAAGCCGGCATTCTACTAATGCATTCAACATGTAGTCGTGACGTTATAAAAATAAGTAAATAAACGAAACCAATGAGTTAATACTACGCATGAAATTCATTGAGCTGATGAATAGTTATAGTTATAACGAGATTTCGAACTGTACAATCGGCCTTTCCAAATGACCACCGAGAATTTCGCAACGACCGATTCAGATGAAAAAAAACAGGGTTTTCGATGCGGCATATGTTTAACCTAAATTCGCATACTCATTTTTTCGAAGCGCGATAAATTCGCATGTATTAGTATGCTTCCTAGGAAGCATATTGATATCTTAACTGGTTTACGGTATACGGGTGTCTTGCGACATAGAGCTTCCGAGGATTGATAGCGGGGGCGGCGGGGGTTGCGACTTCCTAGGGGGGGTGCGACCCGCCAAAATCAAGTCCTAGGGGGGGGCGCTCACCCCCCAAGGGTAGAATGCAAGTCCTAGGGGGGGGTCTGAGCACAGCCCCTTGCCTCAGAATAACTCCAGTGTTCAACGAAAAAGTCGGGAACGATGTTCAAAAATTCGCGCCTGCGGCGCATAATAATATAACATGTGAGGCGATAGCGCGGGGCACTCCCACCCCCACCATCCTTGCGTGACTAGTCCGCGCCCGTGATGGTGGTATCGTGGGACACTCCCGCCCGCCCCACGCGCGCGATGGTGGTCTGGGACGTGGGGCACTCCTGCCCGCCCCGCGAGCGTGATGGGGGTATCGTAGGGCACTCCCGTCCCCCGCGAGCGTGATGGTGGTATCACAGGGCACGTATCGTGGGGCACTCCCACCCGACCCGCGCGCGTTATGGTGGTATCGTGGGGCACTCCCGCTCGCCCCGCGCGCGTTATGGTGGTACCGTGGGGCACTCCCGCCCGCCCCGCAGTGTGCGCGAGTGCAAGTTCTAGGGGGGGGGTGCTGACCCCCCAACGGCAAAAAGCAACTCCTAGGGGGGGGGTGCTAACCCCCCAAAGGCAAAATGCAAGTTCTAGGGGGGGGGTATTTCTAGAACCCCTGCTGCCGCCCCCCCCCGCTATCAATCCTCGGAAGCTCATAATAGATGAAGACATTCTTGAAAACGAGCATCGTCGCGTGAGCTCACACCTCGGAGCGCTCAATCGAGCATCCGCTACACCTCCCATGGTGCGGGGGTATATCGGATGCGCGCAACGGATGCGCAAGAGTCTCAGCATCAATATTCTGTTTCACTTATGAACTAACTCCAAACCAATCAAAAGATATAAGGGAAAATCCCTCCGGAATCCCGTTTACTTGAAAAGTTGAAGCTTTGCGCAAAGCGCTAGGCTCGCGGGCATCTCAAAATGTTGAGAATGGCTTACTCGATCCCAAGATTGTTCGTACCCCCGTGATAATAACAGTCTTGGGAATAACATATGAACCATGTGTGTGCTCAATATCACGCAGATACTTCATATGCATCAAGTCGAATAAGAGCGACCAGCCCTTTTCGCTTAGCGACGGAAAACTTAAGTGAAAACTGCGACAGGTCTCAACGCGGGAAATAATTCTGATCGGCCGCTCTAAATCGCTGAAATCGTCATTTTGTCATTTTCGGCGATTCTGAGCCGTCATCGGATTTCATGGCCCGTTGCGAATCTTAAATATGTGAACCGGGTGGTAATTTGGAAAGGCCGATTGTAAAGCGAAAGCGGATGGCTGTACATTTGTTTGCAGTGCGTGTCTCCACTCGATAGGGCGGTAAAAACGTTCATCGAAAATTTGGTTCGAATCCCCCCTCCCCGGATGCGGCGAGAGCTCCGTTTGGGCGAGCGGTCCAGAATCGCGGAAAATGACAAATCTCAAATCTCAGTCGTTCAAATTCTATAATTTTCCCGTTCTGCTTTTTCTTCGCAGGTGTTTGCATCCATTCCTTTTTGTCAAACTTACGGGAAGGAGTCGCACTGCCTGTTTGAATATGTATAGTGCACAGAAACCCATGATACTACGCATGCGCACACATCACACAATGATTCTAAGACTGTTAGTACCAAGTAGGTGCCAACAATCCGAGGATCCGCTAACGCGTTCTTCAAATGTTAAGGATTCCCCCGAGAGGAAAACTTCCGCCATATGCGGGAGTATGCGTTTTCACGTAAAAGCGGATTCGCCACGAAATTCGCCTCCATATATTTCGCCTCGATATACCCGCAGTAATAAAACAGGTACACGGTTTTGGAATGCTGAGAGTCTTGCGCATCGATTGCACTTATTCGATATATACCTCACGAGCGAGTGGGGTATAGCGGATGCTCGATTGAGCGTTCGGAGGTATGAGCGAGCCAAATCACACGGTAATATAAGATTTGCCGCACTTCTTGTTTCTAAACAGCATCCTAGCAGCATAGACCCACCAGTATGCTTCCTTAGACGCATACTAGTAGGTCTTGAATGACTCCGTGGGCAAAAATGGAGATTTGCGCCCGGGAAAAATCAAACAGTGCATGAAAAATCAGCCGAAATCCTGAATTTCCTATCCGCGCCTCCGTTGCATTTCAGCGTACCACTATTTCGTATGAGCGTTTGTCGAGCGAGCGTTTTTATCTGTGACGAGCATGCGTCATGGCGTTCGAAAGCGGTTGGAAGAAGTCACCATCCAACACGAAACTCATATGGCTACACTAACTTAATGATTGGGCCATTACATTATATACTCGTATCTGGTGCAGAAATTACGTCACATAAACGCATACAGGATCGTCACATACCGCACTGCTCGCCATTACTGTGTACCGTAGCAGCCAATATATCGGACTACACTGTGTATGGGAAACAAAAAGACACTATACATGTTAAGACAGCACGGGTCAGTGTATCTGGGTCATGTAGTATACGCAGGCGATCATCGCACAGTCCATCTTCGGAACATACGAGCAGACCATCCAGCAGTAGATGGAGGTGTCACTGATATCGTATAAGGCGGAATGCTTACCTCGGATGACGGAGGACTTGGTCCCTATTCCACACTCGCTTTACCGTTGCACCGTACCACAGTTTGCAACTGCCAAGCTAATCCCGGCAGTGTGAGATAGATGCATACATCATTGAAATATTGTGCATCAACGCTGACGGGGCGATGACACGATATATCACGATGTACATTCTCCCCAACACTACATCGGCGATTTTAGTTGCCACCTCATTTATTCCCGGAGCTATTTTCCTGAATGAAGGCAAGACCCCGAGCGCACGACTCCGCCGTGTTTTGGCTCCCAGAATTAATATCTTGAATGCCATAGTGGAGAATGCTTTTCCCACATCGGGGTAAGAATCGATTGGATAGTCTTAACGCAGACTCCTAAGGGAATCTAGCTCAGCTGCTCGAAAATTTGGGCGGCAGATGGCACGCCTGATCACCTAATCGAATTCTAGAAGACGAACCCCGAGTAGTTACCGTTTATGTATAAATCTCCTCGAGTTTACACGGTTTTTGCTTTCCACACACTCACACATGGTGTGAGGGTGAATTACCGCGTTACTCGCAATTGTGATGGCGCATAAACATATCTCGCAATCATGAGGGTCACAATCCTCGATTCGCCGTGGCGAGGAAGAATCACTTTGTTGCAGGATAGGGGTCGATTGACTTGACTCGCAATTGTGAGGCGGGGTTAATTCGATTTCCGGCTGCGAGGCTGAGAGAATTTAAACGACGACGACTATAGCTTTTTGTTGCCGACCACCTACACCTCTAAAGTCTAAACAACACCAAAACCCACGCCGCAAAGCTGTTTATGCAATTTTAGTGTAAGGGAAGCCGTAGAGGTGCATTGCAGCAACACGCCATGTAGTCAGTCCACTTCGTCTGATAGTTAAATTGTTTTGCAAGTGTACTTAGAAAAGGGGTGATCTGCATGCTCGTTTCTGACTCTCGAGTTACTACACACATTCTATGATTTCACAGATCTGGAATGGCACATGGCATCATAACCTTGATAGCTAAGAGATGTATAATGCCGTTGACATACTGCTGTTGTGCCTACGATGCCTGCATGAATACATGGCACGCCATTCGCAGGGCATGTACAACTCCGACGCGCCTGGTACCGAATCGATGGACTTCATACCAATAATGCGTGAGAGATCACCATTGCACGTTGCACACAAACACATCTTGCAACCGTGCTCAACTCCATGCATGTCAACTATACGTTGGGTAATCACGACCCTCCACTCATCATACATGACCTCATTAGTCGACTGCAAGTGTGGATCGATTTGGCATCTAGTCAGCAGTGCGCCACAATTTACTTTTCGCCGTACATTGCACACCACGCATATTTCGGTAAGTGGGTGAGGGCGAGCGGATCATTATGGAGATGTAAGTTTACTCATAGATTTCCCAACAGGCTCCCACATTCTCCAGGTCTTGTCATGTGATGCACTTACCTGCGACATTGCCCCCCTCCCGCCGCACCTTCCTGACCCTACACCACCTCAACAAGAAGATGCATACAATATCTAATTCTTAAGGGAGTGTTGGTGTGCTGAATGGTAAAACCCCATCGTGACGACTGTCTGGGGTTTCCGCGTTCGCCTGGGCTTTCCTGTCAGGGTCTGGGCCCCGGGCTGTTCTGTCAGGGTCTGGGCCCTTCGGGCATTCCTGCCGGAGTTCTGTGCGCGGAGCTTTGGACCGTGCCTTGGTCAACCGGGACTCCGGTCGAGTGCCTATGGGGTTGTACTTCCTGTTTTGCGTGGGGTGCAAGTGGGGTGCAAAAGTTGTGTTCATTTGGGGTTTTTTAGGTTTTTGGGGGTTTTGGCCGGGGGTTGCCTTAAGGGGGGTTGGTAGGTCAGCGCGGCCCGGGGAGGGTCGAGGCAGGGGAGTGGGACAGCAGACGGAGGGGTTGGTGTGTTCCGTTTCCGGGTGCTCAGTGGGGGCCTGACGAGCAGGCGGGCCCTGGCTCAGCACTGCTGACGCAGACACCGAGGCTCTTGCTGTCCGCGGCGGGACTACCACGGCGCCCTGGATACTTTGTGGGCTTATCCTTGCAGAGATGGCCCTGTACTAACACCGCGGCCGAGGTGGAGGCTGTGTGGCTTCCTATGGTCAGCGCTGTGTGCCAGTCCCAGAGGAGGAGGCGGTGGTGGGCACCGGGGCGATGATGCGGGGGGCAGAAGGGGGCTAGGGGTGGGGGGTATTGGGGGCTGGGGGCTGGGGGAGGTAGCGCGGGAGGGGCTACGAGGGCTGCGTGTGGGAGGGTGCGCTATCAGGGTCTTCGCTTCCCTGATGGGAAACCCTGCTGCAGTGCACGCCCCACCAAGGTTTCCCCTACCCAGGTAGGATGCCCTGGGCACCCCCAAAAAGTGCCAACCACCGCCGGCACGGACACACCCACACACACACACTGAACGGCATGAGGCCCACCGACAAAACCCAGCCCATCGTCCCAGTGGATGTGAGAAGCATTCAGGAACAGGGCGGACACACAGCCAACCTTCGGTGGTTACGTGGTGCCAAAGGAATCGGTCCAAGGATAAGCCACATACAGCAGCGGATAAGTGGCGGAGAGTGTGTGTGCTGAATCCTTTGATCTCGGTGTGGTGCACAGTGCACAGCCGATCTTCTGTGTTTGGGGCCGGAGGAATCGGTCCAAGGATAAGCCACATACAGCAGCGGATAAGTGGCCCGGAGAGTGTGTGTGCTGAATCCTTTGATCTCCGGTGTGGGTGCACAGTGCACAGCCGATCTTCTGTGGGTACATGGGGCCGGAGGAACTGGTCCAAGGGTAAGCTGCAAGGCGGATTCGGTGCAGCCACTGCCCACTGCAAGACTTCATCCGACAGCGCCCATGGCGGCGAGAATGCATTCCCCACCAGGCCCCGGCGAATAGATGATGTTGGCAGTGGGAAGAGGGGTACCAGAAAGTCTGCACCCGGTGACCATGCAACGTCGAACACGTGGTCGCTGTGGCCGGCGAGCACACTGAGGCAAGAGAACGTGCCCATGTGGAAAACGCGGACACTTTTATCCCCGGAGGTGGTGGCCAGCATGTTGCCACCAGGCGAGAATGCCACCCGCTTCACCTGCTCCCCGCCGTCCCACCCCCGCGCTCCCCGTGTGTCCCCTTACACAACACAAAACAGCAGGATGCAGATTCCCGGCTGCGGGTCAGGGTACTTGCTGTGCTCCCTGCGGCCTTGCAGGCACCGGCGACCAGGCGCTCTAGCCTCAGCTCAGCGCTCGCGTCATCGAGCTCTCGTCATCGAGCTCGCTCAGGCGACCAGGCCTTTTGTGTCTCGAGGCACTGCATCGCGAGTGTCGCAGCACAGCCTCCCACGAGGGTGCCGCATCGCGTATGATGGATGCGTGTATCGCGTATGATGGATGCCTGCATCGCGTGCGGCGCAGAGCTGATGCATGGCTGGCACTGCAAGCCTGGCAAGTCCCCACAATACCACACAAGCCGCCCGGCTTGCCCGCGCGCTGCCTATCAGACGCCGCACCTCGCCGGAATGATCTCGGAGTACGGATACCGGCTGCCAGTTTCGGATATCCCAAACACAGCATGTACTGTCGTCACTTCCGGTGGCCAGCAGGTTGCCTGCTCCGCACACCTCAGATGCAAAATCCGCTCAGAGATCAAAATCCGCTCACTGTGCAAAATCCGCTCAGAGATCAAAATCCGCTCATTTTGCAAAGGTCAGTGGTCAGTGGGGTGGCGCAACCTCTTATGTTTCGCCGGCCCCAGTGCCGAGCAAGCGGTGGTGTGAAGCAGTGTGAACGTTGCTTTCGAGAGTGCCACCGTCGATGCAAGCAAACGGTGGTGTGAAGCAGTGTGAACGTTGCTCTCGAGAGTGCCACCGTCGATGCAAGCAAACGGTGGTGTGAAGTAGTGTGAACGTTGCTCTCGAGAGTGCCACCGTGATGCAAGCAAGCGGTGGTGTGGCAGTGTGAGCGTTGCTTTCGAGAGTGCCACCGTCGATCAAGCAAAGCGGTGGTGAGAAGCAGTGTGAGCGTTGCTTCGAGAGTGCCACCGTCGATGCAAGCAAAAGCGGTGGTGAGAAGCAGTGTGAGCACGTTGCTTTCAGAGAGTGACCACCGTCGATGGCATGCAAGCGTCCAATCAACCACCTGCACCGCGGCGAGACTGCGAATCCCACAATCTGGCTTCGAGACGAAGACAAGGAGTAGGGCCGGTCAGCATAATTGTCAGGGCTGAACCTGATAATGCCATATCTACGCCGATGATGTCGTCTTGATGCCCCTCTAATGACTTCACCACGGTGGCCTGGCAGCCCGTTGCACATCCAGAGCTGCCAATCACGGACTATTAACACCTGTATCACCTGTTCCGCCAGGCAAATATTTGTGGAGGTCCAGCGGAGGGCTCACCTGGCGCGGATCCCACAGCTTGGAGGTCCAGCGGAGGGCTCACCTGGCGCGGATCCCACAGCTTGGAGGTCCAGCGGAGGGGGCTCACCTGGCGCGGATCCCACAGCTTGGAGAGGAGTCCAGCCCGGAGGAGGGCTCACCTGGCGCGGATCCCACAGCTTGGATGTCCAGCGGAGGGCTCACCTGGCGCGATCCCACAGCTTGGAGGTCCAGCGGAGGGATCACCACCAGGCGCGGATCCCACAGCTTGGAGGTCCAGCGGAGGGCTCACCTAGGCGGCGGATCCCGGCACACAGGAGGTCAAGGAGGCTCACCTGGCGCAGATCCCAAAGCTTGGAGGTCCAGCGGAGGGCTCTACCTAGGCGCGGATCCCACAGCTTGGAGGTCCAGCGGAGGGCTCACCTGGCGCAGATCCCAAAGCTTGGAGGTCCAGCGGAGGGCTCACCTGGCGCGGATCCCACAGCTTGGAGGTCCAGTCGAAGGAGACGGTCGCAACCAGAGGACCATCCGGTTGGAAACACACCCTGTGACACGCAGCGCATCCAGGAACTCCGTCAATGAAGTCAAAGCAGCCTTCCCGAGTGCGAGGAGGAAATGTTGCGGCAACTTCATGCAGGAGCATGCGTTCGTGCAGCTCGCTGGGCGGTCCGGAGAGATTCTGGAGGCGGCCAGCGAGGTTCCCCCGGAGCAGGGCAGCTCCAAGCACATGCGGTGCGGCGCACAGGGGTCCGCTTTCCGCACAGCGGTGGGTGCCCCGGGATGCCCCGAATTACACGCGGATGGTTTCCCGACTATGGCACATCGTGCGGCTCACGAGGCTCTTCACACGGCAGTGGGTACTCCGGGATGCCCCAACACTAATGCGGATGGTTGTGATTTCCTGGCTACGGCACATCGTTCGGCTCACGAGGCTTACCTGCGCCGCCGCAATTCAGATGTCAGTGCATCTGAGAATCAGTGGAGGGTGGTGCAGACTCCCCTAAAAGAAATTGCGTGCTTTTGTGTCAAGGCGAGCGTGCTCAGTGGTCTCGGCGTTATACTGTGCATGACTACAACGCACTCCCTGATCGCACTTGAGTGCTCCCATCAGCGACGAGAGACCGCAGCTGCTCGGCGCTCACCCGTAGACCACCGCTTTGTGGCCTTTGAGGATCGTCACTTCGTCCGCCGTTTCAGAGTCCCAGATTATGCTCGTCATGTCATCAGAAGCAGTAGCCACCCAGCCGTTCCTCCTGTTGAAAGACAGGCCATTCACCTGCGAGCGACGGCCGGTATTTCATTGTGCTGCTTTTGGGTCCCTAGAAACACCGGCTTCGCCGCCACGTGCCACACTTGTCACATGGGCAGCCAACAACACCTCGTCGGCACATGTCACAGTTGCTACAGGGGCAGCCAAGAACAACTCCCCCATCTCCCTCGGCGGACTGCAAGCAAGGGGGAGGCGGGAATGTGCGTGCGGGAGCGGGGGGATAGGGGCTGTGCCCGGTGTGTACGGGAGTGGGGGATAAGGGCTGTGCCCGGTGTGCGGGGTGGGGGATAGGGGCTGTGCCCGGTGTGTACGGGGTGGGGGGATAGGGGCTATGCCCGGTGTGTACGGGAGTGGGGGGATAGGGGCTGTGCCCGGTGTGTACGGGAGTGGGGGGATCGAGGATGTGCCCGGTGTGTGCGGAAATAAGGGGGAGGGCTTATCCCCGGTGTGTGCGGGCACGAGGGGAATAGGGGTTGTGCCCCGTGTGTGCGGGGGAAGTCCATGTTTGTGTTGCGCGTTGAGTTGCCTAAGATTGTCAGAAGGCACGGAGATGACATGGACAGCCACGTGGATCCCAAAGGCGAGCGAGCACCTCGTCAGTGTGACCGACGTTATCGGCTTCCCCGAGCGTCCGCACGCATTTCCCGCTGTCAATATTCCAAAGGCGACAGGTGTGGTCACTGCTGACCTGCAAAACCCCAAGGGACACAGCTTCATGTCATTGGACGGCCTGATGAAGCGACGCGCCATTGAACGGACTGGATGCCTTTGTGGCACGCCACGCGCTGACAATAGCCCTGTGAAGATAGCGGTGGTCACAATCGGGCTCAAGAGGGTTACCGTTCCGAGAATATTTGGCTGAATATACGAGAACTCCACGGCATACAGGCCCTGGTCGTGACCTTCCAAATTCGCCACAACCCGATCCTCGGCCACATCTGACACCTGGCGCCCCAAGCACAGCCGAGGCTCCAGTTGGTATGCAGAGGCAAGGGCTCTGATCATCTGAGGCTGCCGAAGATACCCATATCCGAACTCAAGTCCGTGTGGACCATCTGCCTGCCTTGGCTATACTCAGGGATAGCGCACAACTACCACGCAACACCACATAATGCATTTATCAATGACCCACTCCCTCGTGTCGGTTAATGGCCTGGAAAGTTGTAAGCTAATGTGCAATTGGTGTTCAGTGTCCTAACATGGTCGTGGATGCAGGGCCCTTCAGCGCGCAAGCGGAAGTGATAGCCTCAAGATGGGGGGGATGGCGACGCGCCTTGCATGTGTGATCCCACGAGACGGCAACTATAGTAGCCGCCTCAAGATGGAGGGATGGCGACGCACCTTGCATGTGAGTCACACGAGGCGGCAGCTATGCGTGTCTTACTCAAGATGGAGGACCGGCGATGCCACGCTGCCGTGTGATCCCAGCGGCAACTATAGTAATAGCCTAAAAATGGGGAGACGGCAGCACCTTGCATGTGAGATCCACGAGGCGGCAACTATAGTAGCTAGCCTCAGATGGGGAGAGGCGATGCACCTTGCCGCATGTGATCCCACGAGGCGGCAACTATGAGTAACAGCCTCAAGATGGGGATGGCAACGCACCTTGCATGTGTGATCCCACGAGGCGGCAACTATAGGAACAGCCTCAAGATGGGAGGGATGGCAACGCACCTTGCATGTGTGATCCCACGAGGCAGTCGCCACAAGGCGAGGACCGTCCGTAGCCTGTACCCCATTCGCGTCACCCGAATCTGACGCGACAGGCAGTGGTCACGAGGCAGGTTCCTTTGACCGCCAACACCCGCTCTATCTCACCCCATGCCGACATGAGGCAGAGGCTGTCAACCGCCTGTACCGCCGCCATTTCATCGGTCTCTGGCATGGCAAGTGACGCTCGTGTCGGCCACAGAACGCGCATATGGGTGACAGAACATGAGACGGCATGGTCGACCACGATTGTGGCGCCATACCACAACACAGAAACGTACCCGGCTCACAGCGATCCCGTGGATCGGTTCGTTATGTGTGGTGGTGTGAGAGTGCTTCAGCGCCCAGGATGTGGTGGCATCGGCAATGTGCTTCTCCTGTCAAACAACCGCACCAGTCCACATCCACTCACTGAAAAGTGAAATATCTGCCGCGGCCGTACACACGCAGCGCACGCAGCAGCAGTGGCCCCTGGCAACAAGTGCCGCGCCCCCTCCACGCGATACATGCTTGGAACTGGACCTCTCCTCTTCCATCTTCAGGCATTGCACAACGCTAAAAAAACAAAGGGCAAAGGGCTGCTGAATCCTTGGGAAGAAGCTGGAACTACGCGAAGTTAGTGGGCCGGAAGCTCACCGTAACAACCTTGTGTGTTGTGGCAGGCGAAGAAGCTGGACTATCCTGAGGAGTAGCACACGCAGCGTGGATCAGTCGACCCTCCTCATCGGAGAGCAGTCAATCGAAGGGCTGCAACAAGGCGAGTGCAATAGGGGGGCGCAGACCTAGACCCAATAGGGCAAGCTACAATGCATGAATTTCATGTTTGAAACAATTAGTTGCCCTAAACCTGATCCCCTAGACCCTTGAGCCGATCCCCTAGACCCTTGGGCTGATCCCTTGGACCCATGCGC
>LGRX02006961.1:0-49319 GCA_001247695.2 Cymbomonas tetramitiformis
CGCAACATTCCCCAAAAGCCCCAACGCCACTTTGTCTGCAGCCCCAACGCGACATTTCCCAAAAGCCCCAACACAACACGCCCGCAGCCACAAACGCTCTGGAGATCAGCACGCCGCAGCCGCTCAGCCACTGAACTACGAGATCAGCACGCCGCAGCCGCTCAGCCACTGAACTACGAGATCAGCACGCCGCAGCCGCTCAGCCACTGAACTACGAGATCAGCACGCCGCAGCCGCTCAGCCACTGAACTACGAGATCAGCACGCCGCAGCCGCTCAGCCACTGAACTACGAGATCAGCACGCCGCAGCCGCTCAGCCACTGAACTACGAGATCAGCACGCCGCAGCCGCTCAGCCACTGAACTACGAGATCAGCACGCCGCAGCCGCTCAGCCACTGAACTACGAGATCGACGCGCCCGCAGCCGCTCAGCCACTGAACTACGAGACCGACGCGCCCGCAGCCGCAGCCGCTCAGCCACTGACATCAACGACGAGGTCAACGCGCCCGCAGCCGCAGCCGCTCAGCCACTGACATCAACGACGAGGTCAACGCGCCCGCAGCAGCAGCCGCTCAGCCACTGACATCAACGACGAGATCAACGCGCCCGCAGCCGCAGCCGCTCAGCCACTGACATCAACGACGAGATCAACGCGCCCGCAGCCGCAGCCGCTCAGCCACTGACATCAACGACGAGATCAACGCGCCCGCAGCCGCAGCCGCTCAGCCGCTGACATCAACGACGAGATCAACGCGCCCGCAGCCGCAGCTGCTCGCCCGCCGACATCAACGACGAGATCGACGCGCCGCAGCCCGGCAAACCCGCTCAGCCACTGACATCAACGACGAGAGCAACGCGCCCGCAGCCGCAGCCGCTCAGCCACCGACATCAACGACGAGATCGATCGCGCCCGCAGCCGCAGCCGCTCAGCCACTGACATCAACGACGAGAGCAACGCGCCCGCAGCCGCAGCCGCTCAGCCACCGACATCAACGACGAGATCAACGCGCCCGCAGCCGCAGCCGCTCAGCCGCTGACATCAACAACGAGATCAACGCGCCCGCAGCCGCAGCCGCTCAGCCACTGACATCAACGACGAGATCAACGCGCCTGCACCCGCAGCCGCAATCACACGTCAGCATCAACAATCACGTTCATATCACCACGCCACACCCACTTCGTGTCTTGCCAGCTGATGTCTCCCTATCCATACGCCACCAGCTGGGGGGGGGTGGGGGGAATATATTTAAAAAACTTGCCCTCCAATGCCACACCCACATCTCAAACCCAAAATCCCTCACAACACCCCACTCTCAACCACAGCAGAGAAACACCGCCATTTCAGCACCCAGCAATACCCCAACGCCCCGCCAGCCCTTACATTGCCGCCCCTCGTTCATAATCGCGACAGCTGTCACAACTATGAACACGCTTAGAAGGGGTCCCCCGGGCACCCCTGAAAGGCCTGTCACACCCCCCATATTTAGTCACGCTACCGCAGCCCATGTCAGACCCCACCGCATTTGCCCCCATCGCGCCCGTCTCAGCCGACAGCAAACGCCCCAACCATGACCCCTTTTTTTCAGTACGGTCCTACCCCAGTTCATTGTCCGCTCGAGCGCCCGGAGCATATCACGTTCACCCTCCAGCTCAGATCTCCCTCCTAGTTTGAATCATGCACAACGCCTCGCCAGGCGCTACATCGACGTCGCCGCGACCAACCCGTGCCGATCCGAGAGCACCGCAGAGCGTCAAGCACGACATCACGCGAAGTGACATCACGACACGACCACACATGACGTCTCGGCAATGCATGACAGGGCAAAAGCAAGCGCGCGTTGACACCAAACGCCGCTGTCACTGGGAACCAATGGTCACAGGGCATCCGAAACGACAATGGCATTCATCACGGACTTTCACTATGCTCGCTTGAGTATTTAGCTAGCTCTGCTTTCGAAAAGTTAGATCCGAACCTTTCAAAACCATTCCGCGGTATAGTGATATTTGCCTCTTGTGGCCTAGTATTAAATGTGATATTTGCATACATATACTTTGAATCCACATGAGAGCTTTGTCACTAGCAGTTTGTAAGAGTCTGGTTCGGATCCCCAGAGTGCCGTCACGCCACTCTGACGTATGTGCGAAGTCGTGATGTTGTGCTTGTTTTATCTGTGAATTGCCCCCTGTGTTGCTCGTTTGCCTTTCCGCTTTTCATGCTTCCATCTGAGCCTGAATTTACAGTCTGCGAGTGCAAGTTAGGCCCGCGCCCGTTTTGCGAATCCACGAGCCGGCGCGGCAGAAGCGCGTTGCCGCCTGGCATGTTTTACGTGGCATAGCAGTAGAAACGCGTGTCACCGTTCCGCAGCGCTGGAGATCCTCAGCTGTCCGAAAACATTCGCGAATTCACAACACGCTCGCGAATTCCCGCAGAGGGGCATTTTTCCCGTTGAGCGCCTAGCGGCGAGATAGCCCGAAGCTGCGTTTGTCATAAATTCACACCCGCGACGGCGAACCGGCTCAGGCACTCTCAGCGGTATTCACGCGTGTGCACGATGCGCCCGGCCTTTTTGTGCGATATTTTGTACCATTTGCTATGCGAATTCGAACCTCGCAGGGCTTGCTTGCCGAATATGCTCAAACCGGCATATATGACCGGCGTTTGGGAATGCACAACCGTAGCCGCGCCAACTCGAGCCGTGACACCTGACTGTCGCTGTTTGACGAGGTTGTAGCCGCACCCATGTTTTTCCCTCAGTTTGTATGATGTTAACCTTTGTGAATTCGACCTGCGCAGGCTGTGGCAACGTTGAATTCCACGAACGGACCTGTGTGACAGGTTGTGGGAATTCACGGCTTACGGCGCGCCAGCTCGAGTCCAAACACCCGACTGCAACCTTTCGACAGCATTGCAGCCGGATGTTTTTTCCTTCACTTTTCATTGTGTTTGTATGTGTGAATTCGACCCTTGTGGGCGTTGGCAGCGGTGAATTCCCCGACGAGCCTGTATGACAGGTTGTGGGAATTCATGGTTGGCGACGCGCCAGCTCGGGCCTGGAGTGAATGCCCAATTGCAAAGTGTTGTTTTGTTCTGCTGGAACGGTATCACCTAACAGGGTGCCGAACCTTTTCGTTATATAACTATAATATAAAAAAGAATATATTTAAAAACCTTGCCCTCCAATGCCACACCCACATCTCAAACCCAAAATCCCTCACAACATCCCACTCTCAACCACAGCAGAGATATACCGCCATTTCAGCACCCAGCAATACCCCAACGCCCCGCCAGCCCTTACATTGCCGCCCCTCGTTCATAATCGCGACAACCCGCGTTAGAGGGGTTTTCGGTACGGGCGGTATGGCTCAGTTACGGACGCGCGGTTGATTGGACATGATTGGGTAGCGCTGACGACAGGCTTATTTTCCGTGCAGTATCGTTGGGCTGGATTTTGTTGTTTCTGGTCTCTAGAACACCGTCCGACATTGATCGCGTCCTTTCGTCCCACACGACCGCGTGCAATTTGCTGTTTCCCTGATTATCCTCGACGACCCGCCGCAACTCGCTAGCCGTCGCCCACGCCGTTAGCCTCACCTCGCATTTTCCACCTCACCCTGTCTCTGCAGTCATTTCACTATGGGTACTTCTACGAGATCGCACACTGCGGCCGCACGCCGCTCACTAGTTACAATTTTCGACGATGCCGCAGCTCGACATGCAACCACGCCAACCACTCCTACGGTTACGGCTACACCGACTGCCCAGTCGGCAGGGGCACTGTTCCTCGACGCGGTCAGACGTCTGGCAAAGGAATCCTTCGACGAGCGCGCCGCCAAGCTCGTCATCAAGAAGGTGTACGACGACAAACATGGGCGTTTCGATGGTACGGAGGGGAACGTCGGCTCCGTTTTCGCCCGTCTTGTGTTGGCATTACGGGACATTTTCGTCACTGAGGAGTCCGCGTTTTCCTCTTTGTTCGACCTGGATGATGCCACCCTGCCCGTGCGCGCTGAGGCGAACAAGCTCTTGTTTTCGACACTAGAATTCATCGTTGCTCCGGTGTCACCCGCAGCAGACTGGATGGAGTCTTCGGCGGAGGCACACCCGTTCGATGGGAAACGGGTGTTGCTGGAGATCGCCAGAATGCTCCTGGATTCCGGCGGCCCCTTCCAGGGCACCGCGGACCTTCTGGCCATCAAGATCAACCAGTTCGACCCGTCGCGGGCTATCGCCGCCTTCAACGCCGCTCTCCGGTCCGCTCGGCGGAAAAGCACTCTCGACGACATGGAGGTCAAGTCCCTCTTCATCAAGTCCCTCGACCCAGTTTTCTACGCCCCAATCGTCAACCGGCTGCTGTTACACGACCAACGTGCGGCGGAGTCCCTGCCACCATTCAGCAATGGACCCGTGAGTGCTACGCACAAAACGGGACGGACTCGCACGTCCCGCCTGCTACGCGCACGGTCTCCGCCCTCACCATGGTTAGGCAGAGCGACGACGAGGACTACAAGGCCGTCTTCGGCGAGCTCCGCGACCAAATCTACGACATGAAGAAGGAGCTGAAGGCCCTTCACAACCGTCTCGGCGACACGAAGGGCTACACGCCCCGCAACGACAAGAAGAACACTATCGGACGCGGTGGACATGGTGACGGCTACCGCTTCGCGGCGAAGCCCCTCCCCGAGCACGGCAACTTCCCGCAGACCTTCCGTGGGAAATCTTCGGGTAAAGTGGCTTTCCACAAACCCACCGGTACGTTCGTTCCGTTGTGCCGGCACCCGGCGTGCTCCGCTACGGCGGAGAAGCATTGGCATCGGGACTGCCCGAACGGCGGGCCACGCGGACATGTTGGCGCACACGGTTTCAGCATTATAGTAGAAGATCTGTTAAAAAAATCTTCAGAGGTCCGACGTGATGAGCGTGGACGTGACCTTCCCTGGGGGGGGGGGAGGGGGGAGGAGTTGTGCTAGGAGGCAAGCACTAGAGCCCGAAACGCAAGTAAATGGGCAGAAACGGCTAAGCACAACAAGTATAGTACTCAGTACGGAGTACAGTGGAGGACCGATCTGATTGTGAGGCTCTAGACTGTGTACGGAGTATAGCGTACAGTAGAGTTCCGAGATGCATAATAAGAACTCAAGTGTCGCCAACTTCCGGGATGAGAACTGAACTATGAAAAGTAATATAATAATTGTAAGAAAAGGTAACAGCCGAAATCGCTGCATTGTATTGGAAGCATTCACCCGAATAGAGCATATTCCGAATAGCTAAATAGCCGTAGTATCGAAACCATACTCGTGCAGTCGTACAAGATTAGGTATCAAATACTTAAGGAAATATGAGAAGAGAAAGTCAGGACGGTGTAGCCTCTCACAGCGGTTGCCGGAAATGATGTTTAGTTGCCATAATTGGCTTCACAGTGACTCCAGGCGTGATGAGCTATGTTAGCAAGCTCTGAGATGGAGGGATCGCGCAGTGTGATTATGGGGCAGCGGCATTGACCGGCTTGCTGTGCCACCACGACAATCTCGTGCATGCGCGCTCCACAGGGAGGAAGTTGGAAAACTACTTCATGGATAATATGAAGGCTAGCACCTTGTGGAAGTTGCAATATCCGGTATCAATGGTGTTCTTAATAAATCCGAACTTCATTGATTGTGAGGCGCATTCCTCCTACGACCCAAAGTTGATGCTCCCTTCAGCGGCCGCGAAGAGACAGGGCCGCCCCAAGATGCACAAGCAAACACTTGGGGTTCTGAAGAGAATGGCCTTATGGGAGGACCTGTGCCACCTCACACACTGGGCACATTATATGGATGCGACACACGCACGGTGACTACGTCCTCAAAGGAGCTATCCCGACAGTCTCGTCCATTTCACACCTGACTTTTAATGTGTCAGAATAATTCATGAAAAATAATACTATATACATGATGTACAATATATACAATATATACACTAATGGGATCTTCTCGAAAATTTCGATATTTCTTTCCAATATCTAACAGTTTTAGCATGTGATGCTAATGATAATCAAACGACAGCACTGTATGCACTGGCATGTTAGGTTATTGTCGTCTGCACCACCGCGGCACGATGCACTGAAATGATATTATAGTCATCGTTTTTTTGTTCTCGTTATAGGTGTAGATGAAACCCATCAATGCCACATCAACATTCCCATGCGATTGTGGGTGGACTGCGAATGTCTTCTGCTGCCGCAACCGGATAAATGGCTACCGGTTGTGGCCTGCACACGGGGACAAGAGGATGGCTGTTATCTTTTGTGCCGACATATTTTTGAGCTTGATATGGATTTCTGGAACGAGATGACAACGCCGACGATGATGCTGATGTGTTTAACTCCAAATGCGATAATTTTGTGTCCGTGATACCGCATTTGATTAGCCACTGTTCTAAGTTTGATAACAATCGATTATGCCGGTCAATGGTGGCTAGTATATCCATCTTTACTTGCCGAGCTCCCTGCAAGTAGTTTTGTTTCCACGATGGCGCCACGTAATTCCGCTTGAGAAAATTGTTGTCACTACTCAAAGATGTGACCTCCGGCAGCCGTCCTAGAACCACCACCACAAGATAGTGAGACTTCCAGCCGTTGGCGGCCAGAGTACTAACTAATCTCACCCTAAAGTGTTTGAATTCCCTCCTATATATGCACGTGGAGGTCATTTCACCGTGGCATAGTCCAGGAACCAATCGAGGTGCTAGCAACAAAACAAGCTTATAATACAAGGGGCTCGAGCTGCAGCTGCAACACCGCTACTCCGAACGACGAAGACAAATTGCTGCATGATGCAAGGGACGCAACAAATATCCCCCAAAGCAACAAAGGGCTTTTAGTGTGCATCCAAAAATCCGGGACTATCATCCTATAGCAGGCTGTGATGTTGTTGCGTCCTTTTGAGTGAGATGACCAAACTAAAAGATAGTTGGGGGAGCTCCATGCACAGCAATTGGAAAGAGCAGCAGTGGAATAACAACATTACACGCCTAATGGCATGCGTGAATGCGTGCCTCCGCAATTCTAGCATCATGAACCCCGCCATTGAGAGAGACTTGCTCAACTTACTGCAACTTCTATGCGAATCGCGCATGACTTGATTTGCACGGGTGAGAGGGCGGCTTGGCCAGTGGCGGACACTACCTTGGCGTGAGGGCTCTTCTATAGACAGTGATATGCTATGTTTAGTTGTATAGGACCTGATACTTGTGGTTGTCGTATTATGACCACTATCATTATTTAGTTATTATTCATTTGGCGTAGGCGAAGAAGTTTAGCAAACCTTGCTGGCATTTTGTATGCATCAATAAGGAATCCACCAGGTTGTCTACAAATGCGCTTCTTCTCTGTTGATGATCACCGGCTTGCCGCGTAGCATGAGGACCGTCGATGAGTGGTGTGGTATCCTGCAGCCCATTCCAGCACCACTCGCGTTACGCATCTCATGGCGGGCATTGCTACGATGCTACATTGGGGCTTCGTGGGTCTGAGGATTCAGAGTATGGGAAAACTGGAACAATATTCCACACTCATTTTAGCACGACACGTATCAAGTTCTTGCCACCAAAGAACTGGATGGGACGACGTCAACGGTAACCAGACAAATGTAGCTGGAAGACGAGAATACTAATAATTGCAAACCCCAATGATGGAAGTCTAAATTCTGTCCAGACCCAAAACAAAAAAGATGAAAAGCCAATTCATGGAAGACGGCTTGAACAACCCTGAACAACTTGACAGGAAAGATACGATACTGAACTTGTTGCCTAGACATTGAAATTATGCTGGTGCAGGGAACAAAAGACAAAAAATAAGGCAAAACTACACAACCCAGCAAGCAACAAGGGATATAAATCACATCCACTTGATATACGTAGCATTCACACAGGACACCAAAGAATGGGAAGACCCACTATCCTTCTTGTTTTGCAAGAAAATGTCCAAGACTTTCGAGAACCTTGGCTTACCACAACACACTTACCACGTGTCCCAAACACGGAGGCGTTCGATAGTAGATGCGGACTGCGGCTTAATACGCGACAATTCTCCCGGCGTAAACGGGGCACACAAGGCTGCATCGGCAATTCGCGATAGTAAAGATGCACAAAATGTCCGAGGCGTTGCTTGTAGCAGAGTACCCTTGAACGGGCTCGGAAATATGATCAGTTTTTGGAGTGATATAAAATGACCAGAAAATATGCCTGTCGGCCGGAACAGGTGGACAATGACTGAATTAATATTACTGAAACCGAAACCTACCAACCCGATGGAAGCTCAAATTGCACGGACAACTGACCACTACCTGATCGGTCACGGTCACCGGTCACAGTCACTGACCTGAAAACTGTTAGAGCTCACAACTGCTCCTAACGTTCTCTTTTGTCAGAGTTGTGTGAACAGATTTCAGCACACCCCCTAGAGAGTGAGGATGGTGAATACAGAGTATCAGGGTTCTATTGTTACAATCAGATAGGCATTACCGTGCTGCAAACAGGGCGTTTTGCTGTGCTATTCTGATACAAACAGTTAATTATCGGATGCCTCCGTTGCTTGGTATAAATCGCACATTGTGTGCTGGTAGGCCAGATGAGTGAATACTATAATTCTGATACAACTTTCTAAGTTGGCAAGTGCAGCAAACCGGACATAAGTCGCACACAAGCGGACTAACATTCGAAAGTTGAAAGTTCTTGTGAACTGCTTGTGAACCCAAATCTGAAAGCTGAGCTTTCAAATGAGTTGAGAATATAAGCAGTCAGTATCGCCAGCGCCCTAGAAGTGTTTGGTTGCGTGTGTGGTTGCAAGTGACACTAAGGAACACGGTATGACGAGTCCACACCACCAGACCCAAAGCCAGAATATCCATAACCAACGCCAGAACCACAAGATCCGGAATAAGCAAAACCAGAACCAGATCCAGAGATCGAAAAAGTGGTTGAAGATGAAGTAGTTGCTGAAGCTTCAAGCTCCATTGCGAGACTGATAGGCTCCCAGTACCCTAGCCATAGCAGCGGGTGGCAATGAGCCAATTACAGGGTAGATGCGTCACATACATCCCCACGGCACATCACAAGTTGTGTTGAGCCGCGAGCCGCCAACGGGTGCGGCCGCCGCAGGTGAAAGTGAAGCCACAGCCACAGCCACACCCACAGTAGATGAAAAAACACACTCAAGATGATGCGGGCCGTAGTCAATGCAAGCCCTCCCATGCCAAATTTAAATGGTGGAGCACCGCAGCCGTAGCTGCACCGCAGCCGTAGCTGCGCCGTAGCTGCGCCGTAGCTGCTGCTGCCCCGGGTAACCAACTGTAGCCGCAGCACACAAGGTGGAGTCGTTGTTGTAGTCGTCCGTGTCGCAGCCGGTAGCATCCCCTAGGAAGTATAAATCCTACCAATATCAATATACACTCTTTGTATAGTTTTATAGTAGGCATAGCCAAACACGGTTACACTTTTAGATATATGAACTTGATGGTTTTAGTGGCATGTACATTAGCATATCAACGAACAGTGTACTTTGTGCCATAACTGTTCCTCCGACTCAGATATATACAGGTATCCACAGTCCTAACTGTATATATACAGGTATGCACTTTTGTCTTCTGTACTCCGCTACTGCATACAATTTGAAGTGTCCTCTGACTTCATCTCTTGCGATTGTTATCTAGTCTGCATACTACCTAGTAGGAACAGTTGTACATTATTCTGACTTCTGTCCAGACAGTCATCATTTTCACAACTATTCAGCATAGTGCCACTATCATAATCAATAATTGTGAAAATGATGACTGTCTGGACAGAAGTCAGAATAATGTACAACTGTTTCTACTAAGTAGTATGCAGACTAGATAACAACCGCAAGAGATGAAGTCAGAGGACACTTCGAAACGTAGACAATGCCACTATCTACGGAGATGATCATGCTTCAGTAGCGCAAGCAGAGAATGCAGCAACACGGCGGCAACTGCACTGCACTGGAGTATTGAATGAGGCCGCAGACCCACGCTTAACATACCCAGGGAGCTCCTCACTGGCAGCGAGCACGATGTGTATGTGCCCGCTGTCAGCCGCCATCAGCGCATCCGGCCCCGCAAGCACCACCGGCTCCGCCACCAGGGATGTGCCACCACCAGCGGCAACAGCCGGCGGCTCAACCAAGTCCTTCGGCACAGCGGCTCGTAGTGATGAGAAACGGTTGATTGGATCATGCTAGAATTGATTGAAGGTTTGCAATTGCTCTACATCAACCGCTCCCAAACTTCCGGAGCGGCATGTCCAACAATAATAATGCAGAATTGCATCATAATGTAAAGTGTGTGTGTATATATATATACCGCGGTATCTGTAAAATTCACCAACACAAGCATCATTGTGTTAATATCAAAGTATGTCTTACGCAAGGTCGACTTTACACAAAACTTCCGAAAATACTTTTATTCGATAAGCATGTCGCTCAAAGCAATCTAAACATATTGCGTACTCCGGGTATGCAATTGACCCAGGCATTGAAAAGTTATAGTCGATACCGCTCAGTTATCTCCCATACTTAACCATACATAAGCGGAAACTTAAATCGCTTATATCTCACGATCTAGAAAATCAGAAGTTTTGTGTAAAGTCGACCTCGCGTAAGACATACCTTGATATGCTGACCCGAGACATTCAACCTTCGGCTTATTATGGCTAGGCAGCAAACCTTGCTTGTTGTGAGATGCGGACTCGCTGTGGATGGAATAGATTTGCGCCGCACCTTGTTCCACTTGTGATCCGTGTTGCTCAGACAGGAATGGCATTCCAAGAGAGTGCCTCGCCACTGCTGGCTGACGCTCCTGCTTCTCGGTGATCCCTCAGCAAAAGACCTGCTGCGAGCTCGCCTTCGTGTCTGCGCAACAAGCCATATGGTACATAACCTCCCTACATCGTATCACTGCAGGGAGTCGCAAGGCTACCCGTCCTTACTCCTCGCTCGGGGCTGCTATACATACACAGGTTGCCGGAGCACATGCCAGGGGAAACATCTTTTTATCATTCTTGGTTGGTATAATTGTGCAAAAATATCTATAACTCCATTTGCCCTCATGCATGACCTTGGCATGAATGATACGCACAATAATACAACCGCCGCGCACGCATGATGCGTGCACAGTTTCAGTACGCATGCCCCAGCAGCACGTGCTATAATGCATGAGGTGTGCTGCACGCACCTTGTTTGGAGGCACTTTACGAGATCGAAGGGTGTTTAGTGACACGTCATCTTGATGGCGCGCGCTCAGGCGGTTGAAGCTCTGCATGCCGCTGTGCCGTGGGGCATTCTCCGCAGCAATCGATGCCGAGCGGGGTGTTTTGGGCGACTGCTGCTGCGCCGCTCGTGCCGCTGCATGCTTCTCGAAGGCGTCGAGTACTTGCGCCCACATCAAAACGTGTGCACCCTGCTGACCAGCAACTAGTCAGCTATCGGCCAATGCCAAACCGCTTATATATGATATCAATAGTTGGTGGATGCATGCCACTTCCGTCCGGCGACACAAAAGCATGATTCGTGCCGAGTGCGTTTCGCGCTGTGAATCGCTTCGTGGGCAGCCTTGTACGCCCCGTCATGCCATGACACGCGGCATGCTTATCACGGTCTGATTTAACTATCGGATGTCTCGGTTGCTTGGTACAAACAACCAAGCAACCGAGTTTTGCTTGGTTGTGAGCAAACCAAGCAAACGATGCGTGGTGGTGAGCCAGAGTGAATACTACTCGTATATTGATTTGTGCTAGTTGTATGTATGAATGCAGCAAGTGTCAAAGCAGCATTGCTACGAGGGAGACGTAGCACCTTGAGACGGAGAGGGCGGCAGTTGACGCAAATGTCGCAGAAGAAGTCCGGCAAGCTCTTGTCAATCTTTGCCTTGGCAGCCCCGAGGCCGTCCTCCACGATGGCCAGCATGAAGTTCGTGATCACCAGGAACCCGAAGAGAGTAAATGTGTAGTAGAACATGGTCGCTGCTACCCATTCTATATACGGCACCTGATGAGCGCGCACACTACCCGCCCTCTGTGCCATCCTCAAATCTGACACGGCCAAGTGCCTCAAGCGCGCACAATACCCGCCCTCTCTGCCATCCTCAAATCTGACACGGCCACGTGCCTCAAGCGCGCAGCGGGATGTCACAGTGTGCGCACATAATTATATTTGTGCGCGCTTGCAATGCCACACAGATGATAGATGATAGATGATAGATGACAGATGATAGATGATAGATGATAGATGATAGATGATGGATGATAGATGATAGATGATAGATTATAGATTATAGATGATAGATTATAGATGACATATGCCATATGACCTATGACAGATGATGCTGAGCAGTTATCAGTAGCTTTGTTTTGCTTTTATAACACTACTGCTGGCACTGCATCAGAGTATCAAAGTTGGGCTTGCACACAGAGTTGTTTGTGCAGACGCCAGTAAAAGCTTCGTAGATGTCTATCAAAACCAAAAACAGGGAATTGTACAGAACTTTTCTACGACGAAAAAAGTCTTTATTCACCCTTCTCCTCGATATCAGTATCAATATGGTCGATGCAGCTCAATGGTAGAGCGCTCGTACATGTGATTGTGATAGAGGTCCACGGTTCAAAACCGCCTTTGACGTATTTAAAATTGGAATACAGTGGAATTTTAGTGGTTTCTGCCACGTGTAGATCAAATGACCCGTGTCATACTTTGCAGCTCTAGTGACGGTTCGTGTCATGTGCAGTGGCACAGAAACTAGACAAAAAGCCTGTGAAGCCACATCGGCTTCAGCTCTGCTCTTTTGCCTTCGGTAAAAGATATCCACAAAAAGAATTCCTTCTGGGATATTTTTCTGTGCGGCACACTGTAAGTATTAAATCCCTTACTCCTGTAGAAGTAAGGAATCCGGAATCGGCACCAGCACAATGACTGGTAGCACAAACAGTCAGCAACCAGGGGATCCTGAGCTTTCACCAAGTGGTGGGGCTTCCCCTGTTGCTACTGCAAATCATCCAGCGACGTCGTTGAAGGTGCAGCTGCTGCTTCAACAGATGAGGCACCAGCAAGAGGCCCACGATGCGGCCATGAAGACCCAAACAGCGGCGAGGATGCCGCACGTTGATCTTGTTGTATGGCGCTTTCAGGGTATGATATATGCTTAACTGCAGCAAGATATGACATATATGCTAATATGTAGCAGGATATGCGTGATGTATGCGGAATGTGTGCATCTCACAACACTGAAAGGAAAGAGTATTGAAAAATTTCGCCAGATTCCCTAGAGTAACAATAAGAACGAAGGAGATGACGGCCATCACGGCGCTGTTTGGCCGCATGCATGGGCATCATCAACGATAAATGGGCGATTGCAGCTCTGCGACGGTGTGCCCTACGCGTACCTAAACGATCCGTCCCTCATCCGACCGCAACAGCGAGAAACGTTTCTCCAAGTTGAGGCCCGCAGCACATTCTCCCACCAAAGGTCCCGGTCTCTTGGTTGAGCGCATATTTCAGGGTTGCGGAGGATACTCTGTGACTCTGAAAGTCCACACCTCCGTTTGCTCTGACAGCTGCTGTCGCAGCTCGCCCACCAGGAGCCGCTCCCGGTGCACCTGGGCCTCCAACTCCTCCACCTGCGCCCGGAGCTGCGAAAGACCAAACGAAAGGGAAGGGAAGGGCGGTCAGAACAGTACGGAAATCACGGCAGGCGAGGCGAGGCGAGGCGAGGCGAGGCGAGGCGAGGCGAGGCAAGGCGAAGGCAGGGCAGACCTTTTCGGGCTCGGCCTCCGTCCGCCGCATGAAGGACATGCACAGGTTGGTGGGCCCGTACTCCCCCGAGATCGGTGGCGGTATGGCCACCTTTCCGGAGTCCATCCATTCCAGGGCCTCCCGGACCGCTGGCTGCCACTCCTTCTTCCGGTGGTTGTCGCACAGGCGGAAGAGGTACTTCCAGCCTGCCCATTCTCCCTCCGGCGACGCGAGGCGGTTGCGGGGGTTCGGATGCAACGCCCCTGGGCGTGGCACGGTGTGATTGTCGCACAGCAGGCAACGGTTACCGTACACAAACTGCTTTGTGTCGTAGCATATGCTGCACGGCGCGTCCCTGTCGCGGCTGTCGCCGCCCGGGTTGCATGCCGCCGCTGTCTCGTCATTATTATTGGAGGTGTTATCATTCGTCGGATTGCGAGTTGGGCCCCGCTGCCCGCACGTGCTTCCAACGGCAGCGGCTGCCGAGGATGAGGCTACTCCACAAGCGCCTGCGGCACCCCGCGCTGTGGCGCTCCCATATATATTCCTCGCCAGAGCGGGGTGCCGCAGGCGCTTGTGGAGTAGCCTCATCCTCGGCAGCCGCTGCCGTTGGAAGCACGTGCGGGCAGCGGGGCCCAACTCGCAATCCGACGAATGATAACACCTCCAATAATAATGACGAGACAGCGGCGGCATGCAACCCGGGCGGCGACAGCCGCGACAGGGACGCGCCGTGCAGCATATGCTACGACACAAAGCAGTTTGTGTACGGTAACCGTTGCCTGTTGTGCAACAATCGCACCGTGCCACGCCTAGGGGCGTCGCATCCGAACCCCCGCAACCGCCTCGCGTCGCCGGAGGGAGAATGGGCAGGCTGGAAGTACCTCTTCCGCCTGTGCGACAACCACCGGAAGAAGGAGTGGCAGCCAGCGGTCCGGGAGGCCCTGAAATGGATGGACTCCGGGAAGGTGGCCATACCGCCACCGATCTCGGGGGAGTACGGGCCCACCAACCTGTGCATGTCCTTCATGCGGCGGACGGAGGCCGAGCCCGAAAAGGTCTGCCCTGCCTTCGCCTCGCCTCGCCTCGCCTGCCGTGATTTCCGTACTGTTCTGACCGCCCTTCCCTTCCCTTTCGTTTGGGCTTTCGCAGCTCCGGGCGCAGGTGGCGGAGTTGGAGGCCCAGGTGCACCGGGAGCGGCTCCTGGTGGGCGAGCTGCGACAGCAGCTGTCAGAGCAAACGGAGGTGTGGACTTTCAGAGTCACAGAGTATCCTCCGCAACCCTGAAATATGCGCCCAACCAAGAGACCGGGACCTTTGGTGGGAGAATGTGCTGCGGGCCTCAACTTGGAGAAACGTTTCTCGCTGTTGCGGTCGGATGCGGGACGGATCGCTTAGGTACGCGTAGGGCACACCGTTGCAGAGCTGCAATCGCCCATTTATCGTTGATGATGCCCATGCATGCGGCCAAACAGCGCCGTGATGGCCGTCATCTCCTTCGTTCTTACTCTTACTCTAGGAAATCTGGCGAAATTGTTCAATACTCTTTCCTTTCAGTGTTATGAGATGCACACATTCCGCATACATCACGCATATCCTGCTACATATTAGCATATATATCATATCTTGCTGCAGTTAAGCATATATCATACCCTGAAAGCGCCATACAACAAGATCATGAGGCACCAGCAAGAGGCCCACGATGCGACCCTGAAGACCCAAATAGCGGCGAGGATGCAGTACGATCTGCAGACTCAGCTGCTGGCAGAGCAAATCGGTGCTCTGCGGGCCGACGCTGCGAAAGCTCGGTCTGAAAAGGAAGAAGCCACGGCAGCGACGACGTCGACTTGCGATGCTGAGCTGCAGAAGCTCAAACGACTTCCTTACTTTCCGTACGTACGGACAGTTGTATGCCGAAGGGAATCCCTTTCCGACGCGTCCGGACACGCTGACGGACTTTATGCCCAAGTTGTTCGACCTGTACGGGGACAAGACGCACGCAGCGTTGAGCAAACAGTCCAACTCCTCCATGAAGTACGCGCAGATGGTGCTGGGACCAGCGCTCGCGTACTTCCACGACGCAATCGTTTACGAGGAGGCCACGGTGGACCTTCTGCAGAACCTGCCAGACGCCGAGTACACCCCGTTCTTGGAGGAGCTCTGGAATCGGATGCTGCGTGGACACAACACGAAGAAGGGTGTCTACGCTCTACGGGTTGTTGTGTAACCGGTACACCATGATCGGGTATCGTTCGATGCTGGAGGGCAACAACGAGGCGCACGATAGATCTGAAGCTGTGCAGGCGAAGCTTGCGTTCATGGAGCAGAAGATTTATGCTGGCACCGAGGGAATGGTGGCGGATACCGTCCTGACAAAGTGGCTAGCAGAATTTGACAACTCCAAGGCGAAGGCTGTGATGACGACGACAGCGAACGAAGCAGGCGGTGGGTGCTGCAATCCGAGCACAACGCAGCGACCATCGAGTTGGAGTTGGTCGTGGAGGACATCGAGCCCCCCCTCCAAATTCCTTGGGTAAGCTTGGCAAGGCCGCGTAGCCCCGCGGGAAGGGGAATTGAATGTGCCTTGGGGCACCTGACCTAAACCCTCTCGCTCCGGGGGTTCAGGTCAAACAGCGTACGATACCGGAGTATGCACGCTGTTGCAAAGGAGCAGCAGGCTTGGTTGAACATCGAGACGGACCGCTCTCTACGGTCTGGAGCATGGGTACGAGCACGTCAAAGACGTCACGTTTCGCGCGTGTTTCTGGTGCCCAAGCCAGGCACAAACTCCTGGAGGCTGGTGATGGACTTCAGGTGGCTGAACGAGTTCTGTGTGAAATCCAAGTGCAAGATGGAGACCCTGAAGAAGCTGTGAAGGCTGGCGAGTCAGGGCGACTGGTGTTTCACCTTCGATCTCAAGGACGGGTACCACGCAGTTGGGATCGACCCGGACTTTCAGGAGTTCATGCAGTTCGACATCCAGGGGGTGCTGTACCAGTGCGGTGCACTCCCCTTCGGGTGGTCGGACTCGCCACGAATATTTGTCAAGTTAATGAAGACGCTCGTGGAGCTGATTCGCTCTCCGCAAGCGGGGAAGGATTGCCACGAAGTCAAGAAGCTGAGACATGGACAAGAAGTACGTCGACGCTGGGTGGTGAGGCGACGAGAAGGAGGACTTCGACGAGGCTCGGATCGAGCAGGCGCGAGGGTGTTGCCCTACGTGGACGACTTCATGGTGATCACCAAGACGCAGGACGATGCCTTCGTGCAGAGGGATCGAGTGAGCAAGCTTCTACCTCGACTTGGGTTATTCCGAAACGAGAAGAAGGGTCACGGGGAGCCTACACAGCTGGTGGAGCACTTGGGGCTCGAGGTGGCCTTCGAGGAGGGCTTATTGGTGACGGGAAAAATACTCAAGAATATCCACGCCAAGGCCACGGCGATCCTCTGCCGAGCAACTCGCAAACGGCGTTGGGTGCAGGCTCGGGAGCTGGCGGGTTCAATGGACTCTGCCAGTCGGTGTACCTGGCAGTCCCGACGGCGAGGCTATGCCTTCGAGAGCTTTACTTCGTGCTAGGCAAGAAGAGCAGTTGGGGATCCAAGGTGAACGCTGCACACCGACTCTTCCCTTTTTGCTTGGGGAGGGGTGCTGAACCTGAAGAAGGAGGCACGCGGGTTCTGGAGCGACGAGCTTCGAAAACTGCACATCACCCACCTCGACCTCGAGGCGGTCTACAAGACGGTCGGATCGTTCCTCTCCGAGCTGGAGGGGAAGGTAATACGGGTGTACCGCGACAACCAGGCGGTGGTGGCGATGCTCTCGCACTTCACGTCACGAAACCCGGAGCTGATGCGACGTATGCGGAAGCTCTGGTTGCTCCGCGACTTACACGATATCGAGTTATAGGGTGTTGAATTTCAAAAGTTGGCCCGGAAAATGTTTGGGGTTTTGACCCAAAGCCCAAAGCGCCCCTCTCCCCCCGCCTTTGTCGGCGCCGAGGGGCCAAAGCCCCCCCGCCTCGGGGAAAGGCCTAAAGCCCCCCACCCGCCTTCGCGGGAGCCAAAGACCCAAAGCCCCCAAACGTTTTCCAATTTTTTTTGAAATTCAACACCCTATTACAGGCGAGGTACATCTGCAGCGAAGCCAACGAGTGGGCGGATCGGCTGTCACGGGACAAGGACCTCGACGACTGGAGGATCAACAAGAGGTGGTTCAAGTACGCCGAGGAGCAGTGGGGCGAGCACTCCGTGGACCGCTTCGCCTCCGAGATCTCGGCCCAGCTACCGAGGTACTACAGTGCCTGGCACGACCCGGGCTGCGAGGGAGTGGACTCGCTGGCGTACGAATGGCGGGGAGAGCACAACTGGGTGAACCCTCCGTGGAGTCTACTGGACGAGGTGGCTCACAAGCTACGAGAAGTAGCAGCGGCGGCGACAGTGGTGGCACCGTACTGGCCGGGGCAATCTTGGTTCCAAGAGCTAGAGGCGCTGGCTGCGGAGGTGGTGATCGTGCCCCGACGCAGGGACATCTTCACTCCCAGCAGGCTGGGAGGATCCGAGCTTCTCGGAGCCTCAAGCTGGGGGTCTTGTTTCACATCCCCGCCTCCCAGTGAGCATTCACTTGAGAGCGGGGGATGTGGGGGCAGGACAGAGCGACGAGGAGATCAACAAGCCAGAAGAAGAGGTGAGACCCGGTTGCAAAATAGAGGTATTTCGACCGGAAGATCGGATGTGGTATCCCAGGGTCGTGGGGACCACAGGTGAAGATGGAAGAACAAGGATCCAGTACGACGACGGTAATGAGGAAGACGTCGTGCTGAAGGAGGAGAAATGACGAGTATTTACCTCAGTGAACGTGGAGGAGCAGCCTCAGCAGCGGGCGACAGCGACTCCGTGGAAAACTGCACTGCTGAGATAGTGGACGGAGAAGCTTGGTGACAACCAGCACTCCGGCACAACAGCAGAGATGCAGGCAGCGGCGCTGGAGAAGACGACAGCCGACAACTACGAGCGGCACTGGAAGAAGTTCGTGAAGTTCTGCACAGAGGAGCACTTGCAGTGGCTGCCGGCGACAGCAGCCACCGTGCAACTGTACATGGCCGCGCTACAAAAGTCAGGTACGGTGAAGGGCACCTTCCTTCAGCCGTACTTGTTGGCCATCAACTGCTTCCACGAAGACTTCAGCTTTCAGGGGCCGGCGAAGGGCCGGGCTGTCACACGTGCTGTGAAGGGCATGACGGCGATGTAGACAGCGGCAGCGGAGCAGCAGAACGTCACTGAGACGGTGAGGACTTATTTGCCGGCCTCCACAGTAAGGTGCGTGCACAAAGCTGCTTTTCAGTTGCCTCTTGCGACTGAAGGACAACGGAAGCTCTTCCGGGCTTGTGTGTACGCTGTTGTGGCGTTCGTGACGTTCGGCAGACCGCAGACAGACACGGCGATGCTGCGGGAGAGCTTGCTGAGGGATAGCAACGGACTCTCGATTGTGCTCGAGAAAGAAAAAGGCAAGAACCACCTCTTATGTAAAACGAGGCTCTGCATCCCTCGGGAGGGAGTGGCAGAGCTGCACGAGCTGCTCGATCGGTGGAAGCAGGCTCGGGATGAAGACTGGCTGCAGGCTGCTACGACGAGTACAGCAAAAGCAGCGGACACGGCCAGCTACTGGAGGCTGCCGTGTGACAAGAAGAAGCAGTTCAAGAACGTTGATGCGAACGAATGGATTGCTTGTGCCTTAGGGCACGTGGGGTGTATGCCTCCGGAAGGGGGGCATTACACAGCCCACTGCACCCGAAAGGGTGCCACTACATGCTCACGTGCAGTGAGAGTAGTGATGGAAAAAGTATGCTTCTTCGGGGGGTGGGTGCAGCTGTCTTTGGCAGTACACGCCTACATTGACCCCACAGCAGTAGCAGACGCCGACATGGTCTACTACTTCGGGTGGTTGACACCGGGATGGCAACATCAGACAGCAACGCCGAGTGAGAAGGAGAGTGCCGGCACAAATCTATAAAGACATGGCAAATTATCCGTGTGCAAAAGAAATGTTTAAACTGGAACACAGTGGAATTTTAGCGGTTTCTGCCACGTGTAGATCAAATGACCCGTGGCATGCTTTGCAGCGCTAGTGACAGTTTGTGTCACGTGCAGTGGTACAGAAACTAGACAAAGCCTGTGAAGCTACATCGGCTTCAGCTCTGTTATTTTGCCGTCCCTACCCACCCAACCCAGGAATCTCTGTTCACTTTGCACAGGTTTATTTCAAATAAAAACATCCATCAAAATAGACTTTCACCAAGTCTGGCACGTCTGGGTGGTAGCTTAGACAGCACGGTCAGACAAAAGCTATTATTGTGTACGTAATGGATGGCCCTTCGGGGCAGGCAGTGTGCCTTTTGGCAAATGATCCGTGTGCAAAAGAAATGGAAAAAAAGTGCTAGTACGTGAAGACTGAGGCTCATCATTGTTTAAGTGCAGTACATCACCTTGGAATATTTATAGTATCTCTCATGGCAAATTTATATATGACAAAATCATATTTCGGGGGAAATCTGAATATGAGCAACTTAATTGAGCTACATGCGGCCCACAATGATATTTGTACAACGTGGAGCAAACACACGTGCCACACAGTCTCTGATGGGTGCATCACCGTGTGCGGTACCCAAGGCCGGGTTCTGCGTGGGCAGCACTCCCTATACTAGGTATATAATTATGGCAAGTGCATGCAGTGTTGATGAAGATAGATGCGAACCGTCAGATGTCCGGAGCTATCTGCGGTGCCTCGGATGACTTCGTGGAGGCCGCCCATGTCCTGCTGCACAATAAAAAGCAACGCTGACGAGAAGGCGACGTGCGGCTGGTGGAAGAGGCGGCAGCGGTAGCCGAAGACGAGATGTGCCATGGCACTGAAGTTCCACGTCACAACCACCATGATGATGAAGAAGTAGGCTAGTTGATCGAGGCACTCGTAGCACGCATCCTCGATGAAGGACATCTTTGGGTGGAACCGGAGCTTCATGGAGAGCTGTGCAGCAAAAAGTATCATCTGGAGACACGGCCCGGTGCACGCACAGCAGGGGACAGGTCTCAGCTTGTGGCAGTACCGCGGCGATGTTAAACAAACAGCATAGTAATGTGGTCGGCGTTGAGCAACTAGTGCCCGCTTTATTTGGCTATGCCGTTTGTATTCATCATATGCTGATATGACGTCTGACCAGTATTGTGACCATGCCACAGCAGCGCTTCCGCATGCTCAATTTGCGCCATATACACTTATACCGCACCGTTTTTTACTGTAGACTTGAAAGTTTTGAATGTGTGTTCATGGACCAGCTTTAAAAATGTAAACTGTAATAATGATGGCACATACAATAAGAGTCCCAAGTTCTGAGCAATGCGTGTGTGTGTATATATATATATATATATATATCATAGTACTCTTTGGTGCGGGTGCTCCTATTTTGCTTATCACTTTCTTGAACGTGGTACGATAAGAATTATACAAAATATATATCATAGTAGAATATTAGATTCATTTAGAGGCCTCGTTTCTGTACGCTGACTACAAAAACAAGAGTGTGACTCAGGTACTTCTATCTGAGGTGCGCCCCGCTCGCCACTTATTGCGAGACTGGCCGCAACACTATCGTGTCCTACCCATTCAATTGAACATGATTATATATTTCCTACCCCCGCGCTGGTTGATACAGCTGATACCGCCTTGGAGTCTTCTGGGGGTAACACTCTCAGGTAGGTACCCCTGTTTTGGGGGCAACACTCTCAGGTAGGCACCCCTGTTTTGGGGGCAACACTCTCAGGTAGGCACCCCTGTTTTGGGGGCAACGCTCTCAGGTAGGCACCCCTGTTTTGGGGGCAACACTCTCAGGTATGCACCCCTGTTTTGGGGGCAACACTCTCAGCTAGGCACCCCTGTTTTGGCATTGCGATCCCGTGTGCTGCGCAACAGGATGATATACACCATTGTACGCTTGTGTACATGATTTATGTTTGTATGTAGGTATGTATGCAAGTATGTATCATTTTTATGTCGAGCCAGTAAAGACTGGGTGCTGCTGCACGTTGCTGCGGACAAGCAACACTTAAATAAGGGGAATTGTATTTGGTGTGATGGTATTTTTAGAGCTTGATATGATAATAAATAAGGGGAAGCATAATAAACGTTTTCAGAGATTTAGGAAGAGACTGAATACTTCCAGTACGATTACCTAATAAAGTTCCATCAATAACGAATGGTGTCACTGTAGCATACGGTGGCAGTCCTGATACGTGATGGCACACGACGGTTGAGATGATACATGCATAATATGATTGTAACCCTTGGTCATGAACTGTATGACACGCTGCTCTAGGATGGGTACGTGATGGTGTATTGCAACAACGTGTTGCGAAGATACCGGGTTGATTATCTACATGCATTGCATCCGGAAGATCCGAAATCCTGTAATAAAGTCGGTAATTATATATAAGACAAGACAGGAGGCTTAACAACGGCACGTCGTACGAAACGTTTGCAATATTCGATACGACGTGTACAGCCATGGCGTATGGGCTATATATTCTTCCATCAATGCATACAACCCAGTATCATCCGCGTGTGTAAACGAGCAAGCTGCATCCAAAGCTCAGCTCAGGACGACACGGATATAATACACCAACCATACACGAAGTCACGAAGTGTTTGTTAGTGGTCAGTGCGACTATTGCTAGCATATTGCAAGTATAGTATATACATACGCACGTGCGGCGAACGATCCGTTCCTAACGACCACGCACAAGTTCGGCTTCGAGACGATATAATCCAAGGGTACGCGTTATCGACACAGTTGCCTACATGCATGTGTTCATAACGCAGCATGCATTACTATATGTGTAGAGATAATCACGTGGTGCATGCTAATATGGTCTGTGTATGCGGCGACCTTCGCTCATACCTGCAGTATGTGTGTTTCACGCTGTGAATCGCTTCGTGTGTAGCCTTGTTTGCCCCGTCACGCCGGGACACGCGTCGTGATTATCACAGTCTGATTTGACAATCGGATGCCTCTGTTGCTTGGCACATATCGCACAATGCGTGGTGGTAAGCCAGAGTGAATACTATATAATAAATAAGGGGATGTGCCTGCACGCGCCTGGAAGCATTGCATAGTGGTGTACACGATGTGCAGCATGGCAAGCCGGTGAATGTTGTCCAATTGGTCGACAAACGCGTACAATCCACCGTGGTCGTCAGCAAGCTGCCAGCGATACACATCATTCAACGCTCCAACCTCTTTGCTCTCGGAAAACACGGACCTGCTGGCAGCAGCATTTGTTATGCTATTAGCGTTTGTTTGCACATTGCCATTCTCGCAGTAATTCACAAATATAGGTCCACTAAGACGACCTCTCAAAGTATAACAGCTACGGCACGCTGTTCTCTGGCCAGTAGACCCAAGTGTGATGCAGCACGCATGCCAAGGCTGTCAGTTGTACAATTCAGAATGATGGCACAGCCCATCACTGATTATTGGAGTGCATCAGCCACGCACGCAGCTTCGGGTCTGCTAGGGTGAATCCAAACCATCGAATTTTAATGCATCACATGCATCGCGGTGTACTGTATGTAAGATGGACCTGGTGATTGTGGGGACCTGGGAACAGGCAGCAGGGGCAGCGGGGGTCACGGTGTCAGATGATTAAAGGTAGAAAGTGAGTGCAATGCGATGGGATGCGCGAGGGGCTAACCCGCCCTCCAGCTTAGGGGGCATCAGCCAGTTTGCCCGCGGATACAGGTCGTCATACAAGTTGTAGGTGTCATCCAGGTGCAGTCTGTGGCTCCTGCACAGTACCAATCATGACCGGGCCACACACGATGACGCAGATCTATATTGTTTTTGTCAGTGCTCATGCGCACAGCTGGAAGTAGGATTGAATCCAGCTCCAGCAGTGGGAACCTTCTACGTTCGATGTGGCATCGACGTGGCGCAGTGACCAACGCTGTATGCACTGACCACTGCTCCATGCACGGACCGTTGATACATTGACGCATGTGATGGTGGGAGGATAGCATCGGCTACTTGACAGCTGTGCTGCGCTGTGACCTCGTCACTGCCTCAGTGCCACCGCATCAGCAAACAGCACACAGCAATCGTACATAATGCGCGGGCCTGGTATGCCGGTGAAGCGGTGATAGCATAGAAAGAAGCTGGTAGTACAAGACTGACGACCAAATTAGCTATCAATGGATCAGAGCAGCGCCAATCCCCCATCACCTTCAGTCATACGTCACTGCAGACAGTGCGTTATAAGAGACGAGATATGGAAATGATCAATTTGTCACAAAATATCTATCGACTGATGTGAATTGTCAATGCAGCCTTGTATGCCCCGATCGCGCCGGGAGAAGCGTCGCGTGTTAAGCCGCGGTCCGTGTCTACTATCAGATGCCTCTGTGTTTAGCACACGCGGTAGGTGCGATGTGGTAAGCCAGGGTTGTTGTTTAATCAATTTGCGACAACGAGTATAGCAGCCTACTGAGCCCACAATATAGTATACTCACCACACTTGCAGGGAGATAAAGAATAGTACAACTAAGAGGTGCCACGTGGCACTGACAGCGTCCACAATATGGCTGTTATGTGGATGGAAGAAGTAAATGTGCAGGGCCTTCGTAAAGGACCCCTCGCTGATTGCCAGGCGCCAGACGCTGCGAAGAGGCTGCAGGAATACCGCCACCGGCGCCACAATCCAGACTGGTGGCCGTACACGTATATGATGGTCGTACGTATATGCCCCACATAAAACCACCACCAATTCATGCGTACTCCCCTCATCCTCCCCAATATCCACGTCATTCGCGCCGTCCCCACACATTCCGCCCCAAAACGCATCCCCACCCCCTCGTAAGTATGTGTACTGTGCTACACACAGACTGCGCCACCAGCCCGGGCGCCAGTTGCGGTGTTTGGAGGTATAGGGAGCGACGCGATACGCCACCAGCCCGGACGACAGAGGCGGTGTTTGGACGAATAAGGAGCGACGTGATGCTTTTGACATTGCAAATAATTACACCCTGCAGCATGACTCCACCCCACCGCTCATTCTCTTCTGTTGGCAGGGAGCCCGCACCTGCCAATATGCACACCTCAGAAACCGGCCTCCGGGACAAACTTCGGATCTGGACGCCTCGCGTGGACGACTCCGCTTGGAAGCTGCCGGCACGGGTCGCCTCAAATCGGACGTTGGACACCACCAGCGTCTCTTCGCTCGGGTTCCAGGTGGTCAGACTCGCCTCCAGAATGTGCGACGCCCCGATGGTGAGAAAGTTGCCCTCCTTGAGGTAGGCGATGATCCTGGTCAGTGCGCAGTGAACGAGGCATCAGCTGGGCGCCCGGCAAGCACGTGCCAGCCGCGACCCCTTTGCATACTGAATTACCCTCCCGTATATGCTGAAATAATTGCATTGTGGTGCGCCTTGCCATTAACCCCTAATGAGCGGTTTGTACCGTATACGGACGGATCACTCAATTCTACATTGTGAAGCCGTAAGAATGTCAAATTAACTTTTGGAGACAGTTCTGAAAACCTCTCGGCAAGCTGCATGCAACTATGTATTTGGAGATAGTCAAATCAGACATACTTTTTCGAGGGTTGCGGTTTAAACCTAAAATTTCGCATATCATGAATATGGCAATCATAGGGCACACGTGTAACGAGCGTTACATGCGCCCTAACGCGGATATATAACACATTATTGATATTGAGCATTAGGCAGGATGCACACTTACTATACTAGGGTCGGCATCAGGGTTTTTTTCGAGGTTAAAGAGTAAATTTTGCTATCAAGTCTATCAAATATAATTTGACGAATATTCTAGGAACGGCATTTTAGACACGCTTATACAATTCGCCATGAGTAGACGTTTCCGTAGCTGTGTTCAAAAGTAAATTTGGTTATCCGATGATTGAGTTATCGCGAAATATGTGCGGATTCTCAAACCTTAAAGATTCCATCCGCTTATTAGGGGTTAACAACAACTTATAGGTACAATGATATGAGGAGGCCTTTACTGTATGCGCATTCTCGAGGATGGCTCATTATTATTGGTGGACGCCGATTTTAGAGATGCCTTATTGGACGCGGATGGTGCATGTCCCCGGGGAGACTCTGCTGTTTTCCGGCTGAGGGCTGGTGAAGTCTAAGATGAGCGGAAATCCTGGTCCAAATCACTGATGTGACTGTGCCAAACAGCCGACCAATCAAAGCTTGTGATGACAACACCCACGTGGCACATTACCCCTTGTCGGGAAGTGAAAGTTTTATCACGTAAACTCAGTGACAGCAGACTGGGTCGAACACTAATGCATATATGCAAGGCACAGTCGAAAATACTATCACGTATATATTGGCATCACTAATTAGCACAACCTTCAGTACGGTATATGCAAATTTTTTGCTTAGCACCTAGCTTTTTCTCTAGATGTCACCCTGCTGAAAAGTGGGTTGAGCCCCTTTGTGGGCGCGCTATAGTAAAGGGAGTAGCCCCTAGTGTTTTCACTAGCCTGCTTTGCAGGGTTACCGCACTCTCAGGACTTTGTCCCCTTTGCTAGCGTAAATGTTTTATTATTATTATTATTATTATTATTATATGCACGGAATGCGACGCCGCTCTGATGACCACCGGAAAGTGTCACTCTCACATTCCCAATAATTGCTAGTGTGCAATGACTTGATGTGACACGTGTGGTGCGCATGCACATGATCATGTGAGCCGGGCATGTGAGGGAAGGGCTGCGCGCGTGTGTGCCCGCACGCTTGGGCTTGTGCGCCGGCGATGTCCTTGTCGAAGAACACGGGGTACGATGCGGCAGAGCCCCAGGTTGGAATATTATAGGCGGGAAAGGGGTGCGCCATGTGACTGCCGGCGTCTCCCGTTTCCGTCACCCACCCACTCCCTGCGGTTGTGTTGTAGTACTCGTGCATCTTGTCTAGTAGGTCGCCATCCACCAATTTGCTCGAGGGCTTGAAGACCTGTGCAACAAGAATCGGCAAAACTGTCAAGTGCACGCAAATCACCCCCTGCTACTTCTTTATAAGGGCTATCTATTATCGCGGGATGGGTGTAATGTATTCCTCTTGGTATGTTATCTTCCAAGCAGACAGTTACGCAGCATGCATTGCCACGCGTGTACGGATAATCACGTGGTGCATGGTGATATAGTCTGTGTATGCAGCGACCTTCGCTCATACTTACACGTATGGGTGTTTCACGCTGTGAATTGCTTCGTGTGTAGCCTTGTATGCCCCGTCGCGCCAGGACACACGTCGTGATTATCTCGGTCTGATTTACCAATCGGTGCCTCTGTTGCTTGGCACGAATCGCACAATGCGTGGTGGTAAGCCAGAGTAAATACTACAACTACACAGCGCGAGTCTGGACACTCTTTCAGCAAGCCACTATGTCAAGCACATCCATGCAAACCCACTCATCTACTACTATCAGACAATAATACAACTTCGCATCCGTAAATCGGCATTGCAGCCTTGCATGCCCCGCCCGCGCCGGGTAAAGCGTCGCGTATGTGTGCCGGTGGTATTGCCCGGTGTACATGTAAGTCACGGTCCGTGTAATGGTGGATGCCTCTGTTGCTTGGCACATGCCAGTCGCCTTGTAGTAAGCCAGAGTGTAATTAAACTATCAGACAATAAAGAAAACAGAAAACACAGCACCTCTTTGCGATAACCGGCTGAAGAGCCCGAAGTATGGTTCAGTTGTGTGGGCAAGCGGTGAAGTATACAAAACACAACAGCCTCGGGCTAAGATACTAGAATGTGCGTAATGGCAAGGGCGGTGTTGCCACGATCATCTACTGCAGCAAGTTCCTTTCGCCTGCTTTGCGAGCTTGACAATCATTAGTGTGTACCCTGGAGAGACTTTTGATTCTAGAATCAGCAAAGCCTTATCATCCGCAGGGCCATTTATGCAACATGGCTTACACATATTTGCGTGATCACGGCCGGAATGACGAGTCTCCACGTCCACTAAAAACGAGCGCGCAATATGGTATTCATGCCTTGAAGTGCAGCTGCATGATCAAGAGTGGGATATACGTGCACTGTACTGCCCGAAGCACTTCTACGACGCGACTCTTGATCATGCAGCTGCACCTCCAGGCTTCATGAATACCATATTGCGCTCTCGTTGTTAATGGACGTGGAGACTCGTTATTCCGGCGATGATCACGCAAATATGTGTAAGCCATGTTGCATAAATGGCGCTGCAGATGATAAGGCTTTGCTGATTCTAGAATCAAAAGTCTCTCCAGGGTACACACTAATGATTGTCAAGCTCGCAAAGCAAGCAAAAGGAACTTGCTGCAGTAGATGATCGTGGCAACACCGCCCTTGCCACCACACACCTTCTAGTATCATCTCGTGCTAAGACGCTTCTTGCTTTGTGAACAAACAGCGTTTCCCCCCGGCAAACACCCACCAACAGAGATCTAGCCTTGGGACGGGGACGAGGAGGAGCTCTGGCGGGGCGTGCGGGGTGGCGGCACGAGGTGCGCTGCGGACTGCTGGATGTTCCGTTGCATCGCCAGGAGTACCAAATTGTTAAGAGGTAGTCGTATTAAACAACGACCCTGGCTTACCACATCGCACCTGCCGCGTGTGTCAAACACAGAGGCATCCGATAGTAGACACGGACCGCGACTCGTAATACGCGACGCTTCTCTCGGCGCGATCGGGGCATACAAGGCTGCATTGACGATTAACGGCAGTCGATAGATATTTCATAAATGGTAGCGACGAATCCACTGTACAAGTCAAGTCGATCCTTTCAAATGCCGGGGGAAAGGGCCCCCGACAGGACTAAAACCTGTGACCTATCACTCACTAGTGCGATGTGATGTGATGGCATACTCGTACCGTGGCATGATAACCTAGTTTTGCATGCTCGATTGCACTCCCACAAGCATAACCATAATGGCATGTTTAGGTTTTGTCCTTAGCATACTGCATGAATATATGCCAATGTATGATCTCACGGGCAGATTCAGATTCCCTGCATACATCAGTAACATGCCTTTGCCAAGTTTTCCGGCAGGTCTGGGCCCCAGACAGGACTGGTTATAAGATCACAGTGGTTTAGATTGATCATAAGATCACAGGTTCGAGTCCTCCGGTCTGGGCCCCAGACAGGACTCGAACCTGTGATCTATCGCTCACTAGTGTGATCGCTCCGATTCCACTGAGCTACAAGAGTTAAGAGGTAGTAGTATCAGTTCCCTGCCTGACAAGTGACGAAAATACATAAGATAGTTTCGTATGAACGATACTACTTTTGTAAATGACACTCTCGTGGCTGTACGGTACTCGATACTGCATTTATTTCCCTGGAGGAAACCCATCCCTGCGCGTACGTGAAGGGTGTCTGCCCCGTTCCGCGCAGTATGAGACACAGCCTGGCGGGCAGGCGTTTATTCTTCCAGCGTCTATCGCGGCTTACTGGGATGCCCGACTGTATACAGAGACTTGTCTAGTCATTATTTGATTAGTGCCAAAAAATGAGGAATCATACAACTAACCATGATTACTCGACTATTCATGAATATGCCTTGGTGTATGTGTGTGCATATCACGATATACGTGTAGTGATTCTTTCTGTTGATCTTTCTTCACTGCCGATGGGGTGCTCACCGGATCATTGCCGATTGGCCCGAGCTCTTCCACCGGCTTTGAGAAGCAGGTGCCGCTGATCTGGGCAAACCGCCACCAAGAGGCACATCGGCTCGCTTGCGCACGATGCTGCTTGATCATGAGCCCACCTATCACCTGATTGGTCCTCGCAACATATCTGCGCCCCAAGGTCCCGGTGTAGCCCATGTAGTAGTGACCTCCTCCTGCTTACGGTTCCCCATATATCTCCCACCATCCAACCACACACCTACTCTGTCAGTTCTTCCTTACAGCAACCACATTGCTGTTGTGCCAGGGGGCACGACGCCTTAAGCACTTGGGGAGTATAGAGACTCCATACCGTAGAGTGCTGGCCCGACTCGATATCGATCCGCGATCCGATAGCTCGAGTATGCTCATGAGACATGTGTGAGATAGAAATGCACATATAGGAGGAACGGGGGAAGAGCTCGGCCTGCTGTTAAAAACTAAGAAAAATGTCTTCGGACGTGCACCTCAGTCTGGCCCTGATCCAGTGATATAATATAAAAAGAAATGTGTACCTTTACATAGCTCTCCCAAAAAGACATGAAATAACATACAGAGTGGCCCTGACCCACGAGTGTGTAGCATAGTGCCCCAGGCACAGCTGTTGCGTCTTCTGCTTTTCATGACAGTTGCCACATTTTGCAGGGATCAGCCAGGCAGGTGCATCAGTGAGTGCATCAGTGAGATGGTCTGCAATGAAAGGGGTGCAGCGGTAAGATAGTCTGTAATGAGATAGATGTGGCGGCCAGATGGTCTGCAATGAAAGGGTGCAACGGTCAGACTGGCGGCCAGATAGTGTGCAATGAAAGGGGTGCAGCGGTAAGATGGTCCGTAATGAAATAGGTGTGGCAGTTAGATGGTCTGCAATGAAAGGGGTGCGGCGGTCAGATAGTCCGTAATGAAATAGGTGTGGCAGTTAGATGGTCTGCAATGAAAGGGGTGCGGCGGTCAGACAGTCCGTAATGAAATAGGTATAGCGGCCAGATGGTCTGCAATGAAAGGGGTGCGGCGGTTAGACAGTCCGTAATGAAATAGGTGTGGCGGTTAGATGGTCTGCAATGAAAGGGGTGCGGCGGTCAGACAGTCCGTAATGAAATAGGTGTGGCAGTTAGATGGTCTGCAATGAAAGGGGTGCGGCGGTCAGACAGTCCGTAATGAAATAGGTGTGGCGGTTAGATGGTCTGCAATGAAAGGTGCAGCGGTCAGATAGTCAGTAATGAAATAGGTGTGGCGGTTAGATGGTCTGTAATGAAAGGGGTGCGGCGGTCAGACAGTCCGTAAGTGAAATAGGTATGGCGGTTAGATGGTCTGCAATGAAAGGGGTGCGGCGGTAAGATAGTCTGCACTGAAGGGGATGTAGTTAGGACAAGGTGAATTGTAGATACATATATATCTGAAAGACTGATTTATCACGCACACAGAGTTATTAAACACCAATTTTTAGCAGCACACTGAACTTCACTTACAGATAAAGGATGATGGAGGCTACCTTCTTAGTCGCCACCTTATCTGTTCGGGCTCCCACCTGTTACTGCCTGGTCGGGACTGTGTTGTACCGCATCAAGGGGAAGGGCGAAGGCGTAGCGCGAGAGCACGTGTGTATCCGGCAACATACAGGCGCTGAGGTCGTCATTGCTACCAAGAGAAGGCGAGCTGCCAGCCCAATAATAGTGCTCGTATTCATCGTTGTATGAGATGTCGCTTGTGCTAGTACTGGCGCTACTATTGTTCACGCTTGTATTTGATGTTCCAGGACTGACATCAGTGTCCTGCAGTGAGGCATCCATGTCATCTCGCTGCCTCCGGGAGCTCCGACGGGTCTCCTCCAGGGCTGCGGACACGATGGCTGCAGAGGAGGCCGCATGGTCCTGCCGATGTAGTGCCTGCAGCAGGAGCTCGGGGCGCAACTTTAGTTTTACATGGCAGGCCCCACATACGTGTGTGCATATTATGACCATCAACTCTGGCCCACACGACAAAGCGCCTGCACGATTGCGCCATACAATATCACTCCTCTGACTCACACTAGGGCAGTTGCTAATGTCAAGCTACTTACATGCTGGCCGGCATAGTCTACAACAACTTATTAAATAAATTCACAGCGGTTCATTGATGCCTCTGTTGTTTGGTATGTAAGCGCATTGTGCTGGACCATCAGAGTTAATATGTATAACATGTCATATCAATACATTTGTATATGGTGTGATGGTATTTTCAGAGTGATATAATAAATTTGTAACATGTTGTTTTCACTTTCTTTTTTGGAGCTGAAATCATCACCAGTATATGTAGGCAGGTTGAATAATGCTCGAGTGTGGCCACTCATACTGCTTTCCATTGAATGAGTCCAGCCAGATCAAAGAATTCACGTGCAACCGTTCTTCAGCGCTATAGTAGTTCTTCCCATCGTAATCACTCACAGTGTGCTGCTGACCCTATTTTTATGCAAGAGTATATTTAGGTAGATACATGGCTTCATGTTTGGATGCTCTACAGTTTGAGTCATACGTGCTCCCACCATGCGTGATCTGTGTATGTTGTCAAGCTTCTTAAGATACTCCACTCAGCATTACCGAGAATGCCTTGAGCGCAGACGATGCACATCCATTGATTCGAACAGCACATCCCTCCTCAGCGACGCTCGCGCTACCAAGTCTACTACTATGCAATTGGCATCGGTTGACTCTGCAAAAATAAGTGGCCTGAAGCTAACACTGCTGCATGCTCAATCACGCAGGCGCACTCGGACAGCTGACACTGAGGACAACTGACACCAGCTCACACAAAAGATGCACTCTGGCGCATTTATGCACCCAGGCACATTAATGCACTCAAACAGATGTCTCAGACAACGCTCAACTCATCTCAGTGAATGCAAAACGCACGAGTACGTAGAGCCACGAGTGCATCACGCAGCGCTTGATACAGGCTGCTCGGGGCATGCGCACGTGTTTGTGCGCCCTTCTTGCGGCTGCGCGGGGAAATAGCGGGCGGGCGCACGTCGTCTAGGGCAGCCCGCAGGGCATTCACTGCGGCAAGATCCTCACCCATACTGTCCGACCACACCTGCGGAAGCCACATCGCACACACCCCTCGAGGGGGGGCTTATTGTTAGTAATCCGCGAATGTCGTCCACGCTAGTCGTTACACCCGTAACTGCTCCAAAGCTTCCTTGTGTCACCACTGCTGAGAGCCACATTTCTGACACCTGGCTATGTGTGAGATTCGCGGAGACAGAGACACGGAGACATACAGTATGGGACGCCTGCTTGATGTCCGACTACAGTAGCAGCATTGCTGGGACCAGTGGTACTGGATCACATCCTAGCAGCCGGTGTATCAGTATTTGTTTCGGTATTAACATATCACTCGTCCCATATGTGCTGTGATTGTCCTCAGTGTACCTGCTTTCTGGCAAGAACAATGTGTCTACCTCCGGGCGCAGGCGGGAGCAACTATATAAACGGCGGTGCTCGTCACACACATTCATAGAAATAATCAGGGCATGTGCTCTCCCCCTCCCCCTCCCATATTCAACATCTCTACTGTGCCAGTTGCAGCCTGGAGAAAGGTAGAGTTCTCTGTGGGGAATCGTCAGAGTGGAAGCTCTCATCCAAGGTCCTCGGATAGACCCACAGCAGCGAGGGGGGGCATGACGCTGTCTAGTGAGAGCAGCAAGGCCTGTATATAGCAATACCTCGAGCATGTCTGAGACCCACGCATTCGCATCAGCCGTGGGAAGCGCCTCCAGTGTGTCTCCCAGGTGCTGCTGCATGTTTGAGCCAGCCGCCTCCATGGCGATCATTTCCGACTCGATTATGGCTGCCAAGCCCTTGTCTACATCGACTTTGTCCGTCACCTACGGCGTACATGCACCACATAGTAGGTCGAATCACAGTGTGCGAGCTGTGCGTCTATGTCGAGCACGGAGCGCAAGCGCGGAGGCTTACAAGGAGGGGAGTCACACCTGCACCAGCCTGGCGGCGCTGGCCAGGGTGATGGGCGCCTTCACCGCCTTGGGCTGCGGCTCCCACACCTGCACCTGCCGGACCTTCAGTCTAAACGGCTCTACAATAGAGGGGGAGTGCAGCCCCCGGCGGGAGTCCCCCTGCACTCCCCCTCTATTGTAGAGCCGTTTAGACTGAAGGTCCGGCAGGTGCAGGTGTGGGAGCCGCAGCCCAAGGCGGTGGAGGCGCCCATCACCATGCCTGGCCAGCGCCGCCAGGCCGGTGCAGGTGTGACTCCCCTCCTTGTGGGCCTCCGCGCTTGCGTTCCGTGCTCGACATAGACTCACAATTCTGAGCGAGGCTTGAGTATACTGAGGCTTTGCTTGATTTGCCCACGATTCTTTGGGCCATGCGTTACAGAAAGTCAGTCATGTGGTAAACGCACCGAGGAAAATGTTCATTTGGTTTGGACATCACGCACAATCATAACAGACGTGCAGTATGTCAGCATTCAACTACAATAGCGGCGGTCGCAGTGGTGTAGCAGGACCACACCTGCGCATGCATCACTGCACCAAGGCCCTGGACCTCACTTGGCAGCAGCGAGGCATTTGTCAGGGCGCCCGCAGCCGCGAGAAATTGAGTGAACCCTCCGTTTGCACCGCTTTCCGTCGAAAGCACCGCCTCAAAGTCGTCCATTCGGGTATCAAGCGCGGCACTGTTCAAGGTATTTGATCCACTTGTCTGAGCGCACACACTGTCACCTCAGAAAATGACCACTTGAATCCACCGTCACAATGGCAAGAGCTGCCTCGAGCCAACCACTGTAAACAAGAAATTGGAACGTTGGCAAAGATGCGGAATGTCACCGTCAGCATAAACCCGAATTTTAAGCTAGGGGCACTATGAGTATATCCAAAGTCACTGCTTTCCGCCAATGTCAGATTCATACATAAATTGGTGCACTACTAAGCATATCTTCATTGCGTGTGTGTATATATATACTCACAGCTGTGCCGCAGGCGGGATACCAGTGCGTGCTTGGTAGTAAGCCAGAGTGTATTTTAAAATTGCGCACACGCAAAACAAATAAGGTACGCGCACGCACTCAAATGCAGCCCGTGGAAGACGTCAGGATGTTATCAAACACCGCGCATGCTACAATCATATATACAATTGAACAACGAACAGTACTGCGTATAGTAAGACTAGGTCCCGATCAATCCTATGATAAAAAACATTTGCATAAAACTGCACAAGAGGAACGTGCACTCCGTAGCTGCGATGTTGGTTCTCTGCGATGTTGGTGCTCTGCGATGTTGGTTCTCTGCGATGTTGGACAAGTAAGTGTTGGCATTAACCCTCCACACCGCAATAGAGGCCCCAATAATAATTGGGGCCCCAGGAACATTTCCGCAGTTGGCCATGCTGGTTAGCATGTTGTGGCCACAGGCACAGCACCGCACGATGTCAACACACACCATGCGGTTGAACAAGTCAATCGCAAGAAGAAATATACCGGGCGACATGTCATTTTGGAGACAATACTCAGTCATTCCTGTGAATCGTGTATATATAAATTATGCAAAGGACTCCTCACAAGAGTGAATTAGCTATGGTGCAGTGGAGGGATGTTTCCCTATGCGAATGGGCAGTTATTATGCACGGTGTGTATACACAACCTGGCTAAGCCTGCGCCGAGTGCTGGCGGCTGCGGCAGCAGTTGTCGACGCCGCAGCCGTGAGAGCCTCCACGGTGAACTCAACCACGATGGGATAGGCCGCCTCCGCCAGTTCTGTGACACGAGCTCCCGTGATGTTGACTGCGCTGGAGGTAACCGGCCGCCCATCACTCCGCGTCTTGTTGTTCAGCATCTCTGCCAGTGCAACTTTGAATGCCACTGCCTCTGCAGACGTGTCATCAAGCAGGCGCGCCGCCATGACGCGCGCCGTTGTCACATTCGAGGAATTGCTGTTGATTGTCACCTGTCGGGACCACCCCGCGTGAATGAGCTGCTGATGATGTGTTGTGGAATGGCTTCCGCATTAGTTTGGGGCGATCAGATTGGTGGTGCGTCAGTGCCAGGATAATTATCTCACGCAGACAGTCATGTTGTACACGAGAAATAGAGGAGACACTGCAATCTATAAATGGTGCTGAGCAAGCATGTCGATTTCATAAAGCAGTTGCTTATAGACAATAAGTACTACAATGATACCATTCATTGGGATGTGATGGTGTTTTTGGAGTGCATGTAACATTTCACAAGTTTTACATACACTCTTCTCGCTGGTCCATACCTCGCATCACCTAGCGCCTCTCGCCCCACTGGCGTGCGGCTTCACAGAAGCAGCCAGGAGGTGCGGAGTGTGTGCATCACTCCAGCTCGTCCTATGATGAAATCAAGGTGAGGAGGTGCGATGGGCTCTGTCAAGAGGTGGCACACAGTAATGTGTCGTGGACGGAGTGCTCACAGCGGCTGAACAGAGATTTAATTTGTTTCAGTGACAAGGGTGTGTCATGCAAAGAGTGTTACTGGCTAATGACGTTGGCAACACCTCCGTGGTCAGCATCCCTCGCTCCACGACGGCCAGGGTCAAAGTTGTGGAGTTGCTGTTCGAGGCGGCGTCCCAGGCGCGGTACGTATACGTGTACATCCCTGCAGAGACAGGAACACACACATACACCCATCTCCCCTCTGAGCCAATGTATTATTATTGCATCTGCTTAATATTCTCGGGCACAGGCAACTCCTATAAACATGACATGCTTGCTGTTGGGCCGTCATACGGTGTCATTAAATCATCGATTTTCCGACATCAGTCAGTGCTTGCAGCGCTCAAATAGGGGTGCAGCCTGCCTTAAAAACATGGCAGCCATATTTTACAATAATTTACTTTAAAACAAGTAAGGAGGGTAATCCGGCGTACCAGGGAAGCATGTCCCAGTGACAGCCACTTCCAGGGCGCACGAGGTGCACTCGGCTGAGCTGCACGGAGTGGTCTCTGTAACCTGCACCGCCCAAAGTTCCACAGCGGCAACTGTGTGATTTGTCGTAGAGCTCCGGCAGCGCTTTCAATCTTTCCACTGTTGACACTCCTGACATGGGTCTTTCTGCGTAGACATTCGGCGCAGCAAGTGGGGAATCACTTCATTCTTACTACACCTAGCATTTTATCACAGCTATTACTATCTATTACTATTAACACGTAGTGTCAGCAATGAATGTTATAGACTTTTATTTGAACGACGTGCATGTATCATGGTAATGAGCCACGTATGCTGGCAGCAGCAGCAGGGTCAAAGGAGTCATACTGTACGGCACACTCGAGGGTGGAACAGCATCGAGCAGCTTCCAGAGCATCGTGTGTGGGCAGCAGGCAAGCGCCCGGGAGGACCGTCCGCAGGCAAGCGCCCGGGAGGACCGTCAGCAGGCAAGCGCCCGGGAGGACCGTCAGCAGGCAAGCGCCCGGGAGGATTGTCAGCAGACAAAGGCCTCATCGGTACATTTATAGTTCAATGCGGCTCGACAATACAATCAAAAGCTTGACCCATCACTAGCTTGATGTAGTTATATTCAGATGATGGGACAAGGCTACGGTGTAGAAGGTGGGGATAAGTAATCTTGTATGTAGCTATGTACCGTGAGGCTTGCGCTGACGTCACCGCTGACATCATCCCATGCGACTACATAGCAGTTGAGCAGGTCTCCAGCGGTGTTCTTGGCGTTGCACGGCGCAAACGAGCCATTCCAGAGACCCCCGTATGCGAGCTCCACGAGGGCCGGGCCAAGGAGTGCAAGCTCTGGGGGGCTCGCATCAGCCTGGGCCGCGGAGAGCAAGGCGCTACGCTGCGAGCAAGGGAGGCTGCTGCACTCCCCGTCGGCGCATAGCTCTTGGCCGGCGCCCTCGCATGGGTGTGCCACCGTAATGATGCGCCTCACGGAAGCGTTACGCGCCGGCGCAGAGTCGTCGAAGACCATGAAGTGCAGCTCCAGAACGCTCCCGGGCGCCGCTGCCGTGTTGATGCAGTGAGACACCGATTTCACGGTGAGCTCGTGGCCGGGGCAGCCGTGCGCCAGGCACTCCGCGGGGGGGCACAGCAGCACCTGCTCGCTCAGCCCCCACACCAGCACCAGGGTAATCTTGACGACGCACTCTCAGACAAGAGCTGCACCCTCCTGCGGGCGTGCTTCACCTCAACAGCGGTTTGGATATACACCCATCACCAGACTGCTGAGAGTGTGCCAGAACACGCTGGATGATGACTCTGTGACAGAGGCGTGCTGGCGTGCGCGTGCCCAACGCCCTTCAACATCACAGGAGAGCACGTCTTCGACCGCGCCTATACAGTCCACGAGCATTGTTTTGACTCTCTCAGTGGCACGCGTCTCATGTGATTTACCTTACGAATCGTGTTGAGTCCACTGGCATCCACGTCATTCACGTCACCATGCCTCTCACGTGATTTACCTTACGACTCGTGTTGAGTCCACTGGCATCCACGTCATTCACGTCACCATGCCTCTCACGTGGTTTACTTCATGACTCATGTTCACTACTCCGCTGGCATCCACATCAGCATGTCTTTCACCTGATTTGACTTATGACTGCTGCTCACTTTGCTGGCATCCACGTCAGCATGCCTATCGCTCATATAACATGCTCAGCAACGTATGACTGATGTGCGATGTGCTTGCATCCACCACTTCAGCATGCCACCAGTCGTTCACAGCGCGTGTAGCTCACCTTATGACTAATGTTCAGTCCGCTGGCATCCTCAGCTGTAACTCCTGTGACCCTCCACACCACAAGGCCACATATATTTAGCCAGCCACTCCTTCCATGGTCGGATCATCTCTCGAAGTCCCTTTACATCGATAAAAAAGGACGCTAGTTAATATAAAACTGGCAGACACTCACCAGAATCAAGCACCGGACATACCCTCACCAGCTCCTTGCAGAGTCTGGTAATAATTTATTAGTTGCCGCACGCGCGCGCACACACACACATTACTATCATCCATACTATATGACGTACCAAGATATAACAAGAATAAAGAAATAATTTGAAATCGGCATCTCTTACAATAATGTGTAGGGCGCACTGTAAGTCCCCCGCTCGGGTACCTCAGGCCTACCTATAGGCTTTTCGACCTACACCAACAGGTCCTTCCTCAGTAGGCTTTGCAAAAACCAAACATAGAATGGTCAAAGATTATTAAGTTGTGGAAACCAGCTAACTAATCCGAAGTAGTTTGTTACCACAAATCACTCAAAGATGGACAAGTGCGACACCGTAACCACCATGTGGCTTTTAGTGCAGGCCATCAATTTCCATCGAGAACTGCTGCAAGATCACAACTTGCTGAACAATGTTTTTGAATCGGGGAATCGATTTCCCCCAGATTTCCCCTGATTCAAAATCATTATTTAGCAAATTGTGAGCTTGCAGCAGTTCTCGATGGAAATTGATGTCCCGCACTAAAAGCCACGTGGTGGTCACGGTGTCGCACTTGTCAATCTTCGAGTGATTTGTGGTAACAAAATAATAAACACTCTTCCATGATTGGCACCAGGTAATAATGCATAAACGAATTACTTCTATGCAAATAACAATACTGGAAATACCGGAGCTTTAGCTTGGCTGCCTATAAGCTTTTCGACCTGATGGACCAGCAGGTCTTCCTCAGTAGACTTCGCAAAAACTAAAATCAGTATGGTCAAAGATTATTAAGTCACAAGCACAACCAACTAATGCAAAGGCAGTTTTTGGTGGTTGGGCTTGTACAACGGTCTGCTGTCCCAAGTGGAATACTTGTGATAATAAAAAATATGCCGTGTCTCACATGAACATGTCTGAATGTATCTGATGCATTTGTAATACAGCTGACAAATACAACTCCCCCGAGAAGGGGGTGTAAAACATGAAGTATCTTGCGTAAAACAATGTGAAAAATCCTGATGCTTGTGCGATACAGCCCAGAAAAGAAACTGCCAAACTATAAGTTATTCAGGTATACATCCATTGCTGGTCATTCATTGTAGCCTGGTTTGTCATTACCAATGACTAACATAACATACACTTTGGGTGAGCCGTGGAATTTGAACTTATGCCACTCGGCTACTAAAGGGCTGTGATGAGCCAACTCTGGTTTGGTCCAAACTTAACTAATAAGTTGGGGGGACCGAGAGGGCTCGGCTCCCTCTTATGAAAGCCACACACCCTGCAAAGGTTATCTTATTTATTTATTTATATGGGGGGACCGAGAGGGCTCGGCTCCCTCTTCTGAAAGCCACACGACCTGCAAAGGTTGTCTTATTTATTCATGTATATTGGGGGGACGGAGGCTGCACATTCAGTAGACTACGTAGCTAATAACTAGATAACCGATGATACAAAGCTGTCCACTGGATCAAACCACACACAGCTCTGCTAGATAGATTCTGACACTGCATTTGGATGGCTGATTAGGGACCTGCCGTTTCTAGGAATCAAAAATAAGTGAACATTTTGCAGCTCGCACGTAGCAGCAACTGCATTCACATCTTTCACACGAGTGGAGACACCATGTCAAGGTAAAATTTCGGTCTGCTGACATGGCGCTTCAGATTTGTGCTGCTCACCCACACAGCCGCATCAATTTGGTACAAGTACATAAATGGGAGGGAGGTACCAAGGAAGTCCGGGACTCTGCTGGGGCTCAACAGCCTCTGCTCATTTGGCTTAATAGAGCCGCTCTGGGCGCACGCAGGGGCCCTAGCTCTACCTGCCGAGTCTGACCAACACAATGCACCATCTGTGACTGAGGCTGCCCTGGTGGGTGTGACCCCTACATGCTGCTCACCTGGGTCACTCATCTGTGACTGTGGCTGCCCTGCTGGGTGTGACCCCTACATGCTGCTCACCTGGGTCACACATCGCACTCTTCTTTGGCATCTCACCCCACTCACAGAGCTCGTAACTGGAGTATTGTGTCACGTCCACGTGAGCCCCAATTATGTCGGTCGTAAGAAGGGTCATCCAGGGTGGCAGCGCATCCACTCTACCGGTCTCCTTCAGCTTGGTGGCCACTGAAGCGTTCAGCTCCTGGAGGCAAACCCCCTCTTGGCTGCAGCCCACCAGATCAGAGCATGTCTTCTCCCCGATTGGGCAGCGTGCCTGCAAGCACCACCGCAGGCAGCTATATATCACGCACAAATGCTCAGCTACTGGAGCTCGTGCTGCAACAACCCACCACCAGCACCAGTTGGATGATTGTACTGTCAACATATCATTCACATCACATCACCTTGTAGCAACAGACAACATGCTGCGCGCAGACACACACACACATACACCCCTGCCAAAGGAGTCGCAAGGATAAGCATACACCCCTGGTAGTGCTGTTTTGTTTCTCCGCTTTTGGGTTGCGAAAATACTCAATGTGGGTTTGTACGAGACCAGCTGTGCGGCCATAATTAAATTCAATTATTAACGAGCGAGTGGGTTCCAAAGCCCCACTCAGGATCGAATCGTAACGTTGTTGCATACCCTTTTCAGATTGTTATATAGCCTTGTTGGTCGCTGTGCAAGAAAGGTTGCGATACGGCGACCCTGCATATATTTTACCGCTACGATACGGTGTGCGACGTAGGCTGAGGATTGTGTTTCTGCACGGTGCGCACTTTATGACGCAGTGATACATCTTGCACATGCATCATATGTTAATCACAAGATGATGTGCTGCATTCCACAAGTCTCGCAGGCCCCGTCGCGTCGGGATAAGCGTCATGTTTGTCATGGTCTGGGTGATCCTGGATGCCTCTAATATATGGTATCATGTCAATACATTTGTATTCGATGTGGTGGTGTTTTTAGAGTGATATAATATAATCAAATTGAATCAAATCTCATTTATTTCGGAGACAAAACTGCGATGCCATATATATAGCTAATCAATGCTAATTCTAATTTGTTTTGGATGTTGCTAGCCAATATTATGCTAGCCAACACATCAGCTTATTATGATTGTTGACTGTCGAATGACAAACTGAAATGCCAAGCATCAATATATTTTTGATACTTTATATAGTCTGGCTTGATTATACTGCGTGGTCATAGCAGAATGATAGCAGTGACCTCTGGCAAGAAGTAATAGACAATATGATAAACTCCGCGACTGAAAAGCGCACCTCTACTGTCACATTCCTCTCAACACTTGCATGGTGGCCTTTGCTGTCGTACACATCAAACCGTATATGCTGCACCCTGCACCTCCGGCATGTGCAGCCAAAGAAGCGGTCAAAGGTCAAACAATGATGGCACATCGCATGTCGCAAGGGTAGAAGGCTGGCCACATTGGCAAAATAATCCATGGATGGCATGCTCATGAGAATATATAGAAGGTCGTAGCACACAATTGATACTAAATATGTAAATTGCCAAGGAGCAAGCACACATACATGTGATACTGAATGCCCGTGGCAATGAATGGTCAAGAAGCAAGCATACGCGTGATACAAAATAATGATAGATATGTGATCCACCATCAGCATGCCCCTCATACTTGAGCATACTGAAGCAACACCCTACATTGATGTCTGCATCTCAAGCTCTTAAGGCGGCAAGTGCGATGTGGTAAGCCAGGGTTATTGTTGAATTTAGCTGTCTGCATCTCAAGCTCCAAAGGCAGGTCTGCACCGTTTCGGAATATAAGTATGCCCTCACGCATTGCCCACCATCACATATCCTAAGAGCATGCAGAGCCAAGCGCTCAGCAATCCCAAGCATGCACTGTGTCAGCAGCCCCCCCTATCCGGCAATCCTGAGATCTCTATCTGGAAGGTGAGATATTACACCAGAAGGTGCAGGAGCTCACCCAGGGACCTCCGTGTCGAGGAAGCACGCTTCCAGCCCCCGGTTGGCAAACTTGTAGGAGACCCCGTCGGGGGAGCATGCCAGCACCCGTGACTCTAGGTTGCCGTCCTCCGTGTCCATGGAGGTGGCCCCCCGGTCACAGGTGGCAGTCAGAGGGGCCGCAGCCGTGCACTTGGCATAGCTTGCATACTGTTCCCCAACCCAATAAACACAAACACATATTATCCGCACCCACATACTTGCATTCATGCGGACACACAAAATCCGACCCTTTCATCCACCCCCGCTCATCACACCCATCGACTTCATAAGTGATAGGTGCGCTTCGTCATAGTGGCACTGACGTGGTTGATCGATGCGACCTGGAGTATTGATAAAGTTGGGGCTGTCACGAGGTACCAGTTTGACAATTTGCTTCGGCGTTGCGTGGAATTTAGTGGGGCAGTGAAATGAATGTAGCTGTTGCAATAGCTGGGATGTGTTGTGCTCTTGGCAGTAAAATGAAGTTGCATATGCTTTTTAAGTTGTTTTTAATTCTTGCACACGTGGTTTATATCTGCTTAACCGCCGGGGCGATGCCTGTCTTTGTTTTGCAATGTGGTAAGCCAGGGTTGTTGTTTAACTTTGCAATATTGCGTACCGGTAGCAAGTTTGAGCAAGCAGTCTAAAATGGCTTGACGCCATTTCATTTCCTATCAGACACCAAAAAGCTCAATTCCAGGCAAGCCGGCTAGCAAGATGAAAAACATCCTGTATTTTCATTATCAGATAATTACTCAATCGTAGGCCTAGTACGTACTACCTCAGGCTTGTGATTTATGCAGCCAAGCAGTCTCCCTTGATATTCGAGTATGCATGTGTGTTGCCTATTATATCAGTCATGAGCACACTCTGACATTGCGGTGCTTCTAAATATGGGTTCACCTGCTGCACAACAACGTTGTCGTCGCCAATTAGTGTGATCGATGGTGGAAGGTCTTCGTCATTGTCCTCCTTCTGGTCGAAGTCAACGCCGGGGCACAGGCCCTGATTGATGCTGCATATACTGGTATCAGCACAGGGACGCTCCCCCTCGATGCAGGGATTGCTGACATATATGCGCCGCCGCACCGTCTCCGCCTCGTTCCCAGAGTCATCCTACACCACGCGCATGCCAACACACCCAATCAGAGGGCTCCAATCATGGATGCCTGCCTGAAGAGCGCAAGGCTGCTGTACAACTTCAGTTCAACTCCGGATCAAAGGCACCATCCAATGGCGCATATTTGTTCAGGAGTGGTGAGCTGGTTGGTGGCAGCTCAGGCAGGGAGAGCACACCGCGCAGATTGTTCCTTCTGCGGGGCTGAGTCGTGGAATGATGTATTCACAGCAAAGTGCTATAAGAAATCTGAAGCAATGAGCGGCAGATGCGCAGGTCGTCACATCCGCACATGACTGTGGATTCGGGATCAAGAGGATCAAGGATTGGTCACACATGAACATAATAAATAGTCGCGTCGTCAGCAAGCTTGGATCTTTACAAGTGCGGATAATTTCAGGTGATGAGGAGCAATGGACTCACTGGGTGAATTTCTAAAGTTTTTCAATATGAGGTATTGTGCAGACTGGATTCCAAGAGTTGGTCCAATAAGGAACACGCGGATAGTTCAGATTGATTGTTGCTTGTGGATTCCCTCCCTGCTTTGAGACGCTTCTGATTTGCCTGCCCCTTCTCTATTTTGACTAATGACAAGCAAAGCACGACCATGAATTATGCAGACCGGCTTCCAAGGGTTGATGAGCTATCGCATGGTGCCTATCACCTGGACAACATATGCCACGAGAAACGGGTCTTCTTCTGTGGTGATCTGACTAGTGTCCACGGCAGATGCCCCATACCGCAACACCTGGAGACCAGAGACCAGCCCCACAACCCATTTGTGTGTCTTGCCAGCGGCAGTGATCATCAAACTGATATTGTCTCAACATCGGTTTGACAGAGTCTATTCTATACACGTAGTCCTCACCAAGGTCTCTGCGTGGACCGAATCTCCATTATATTAGTGTGTCAAAAATTTCCTGGTGTACGATACGACCATAAGTAAGTACGCATTGTGAGCGCGGCCCTCAGTGCGCCGTGCATGGCGCGGGTGATCCACATCTGATACAGTATACGACTATTAGCGATTGTCGGCAGTGGATATATCTCCTAATATTGGTTTATTTAATGATTGATCTATTTCTTAGAGCTGGTCATAGATTGGTGGTATCAGAACCGTCATATAATCCTATAGTCTATAATCCCAGATTCATATTGTGAAAATTCCACCGGCAAGTTCCGTCAATGCGGTCAGTACCAAGTGATGCAAATAGCAGAAGTTCTGTATATGGTCTGTACCACATTTATTTATAGGGGGTACGTGAACGTACAAGTGGGGAAAAATCAATCTCAAATCACCATACAAAATGTGATGTGGGCAATGAATAAGTTCTATTTTGCAATTAAGAATGTTGACAAAATTAAAAGTTTAGGAAAGCGAGTATCATGCATTATTGGTAATTACAAATGAACAGACCCAAACACCTCAATCGTAGATTGACCGTATCAACATATTGTCAAATGTTTGCCCATTTTTTTATGAGACCAGGAACATCGCAAGCGATGAAGGTAGGGCACCATTAGGAACCATAATTTCCGAAATGTAGTATTATTAGGTTGTAAAGAGCGTGAGCGAAATGTAGTATTATTAGGTTAAAAAGAGCGTGAGCGCGAAAAGCGTGACAGTCGAAAAGCGTGACAGAAAAAGCGTGACAGAAAAAGCGTGACACAAATCAGTGCTCGTTTTGGAATACCTGGTCTCAACGAAATGAAGTCTCTAAATAAAAAGAGCGTGAGGGCGAAAAGCGTGACAGTCGAAAAGCGTTACAGAAAAAGCGTGACACAAATCAGTGTTTGTTTTGGAACACCTGGTCTCAACAAAATGAAGTCTCCAAATAAAAGAGCGTGAGCGAAAAGCGTGACAAAAAAGCGTGACAGAAAAAGCGTGACACAAATCAGTGTTGCTGTTCGTTTTGGAATACCTGGTCTCAACGAAATGAAGTCTCTAAATAAAAAGAACGTGAGCGCGAAAAGCGTGACAGTTGAAAAGCGTGACAGTCGAACTGCGTCTCATGTCATGTCATACGTCTAACGTCTTATGTGTCAATGTCCAGTCGACCACATCCAAATATTTATACCGTCAATAAAACTCTTCATCTTATTCTAAAATATAAATAAGTCATATTTAAAATAATACTACAGTGCTAAGTTATATTTATACTCAACAGTCGCGACACTGTGCAATTCCAATAAAATTAAATATTTACCAAGTAAATATAAAGAGTGCGACACATACTTATCCACGACTTAAAATTCGTTTCGCAGTTTTCATCTACGACGCTAAAGTGCGTAACAGGGGTTATATTGCGTGACTGTAACGCGAACACAAAAAAGCGAACACAAAAAAATGAAACAAAAAGGGGGACATCGAAAAGCGAACGCAAAGCAGTGTTCGTTTTGAAATAGCTGGTTTTCGACGAAATGAAGTTTCTAAAATTTATACACAAAAGCGTAACATAAAAAACCGGATTTTTCAAAGAGGGGGACAATCTAAAGATTTTTTCCCAATATTGTGAAAATGGCCTAATAAAGCCGTGTTCATTATGTATACTGTGAAAATTACACTGACAAGTTTCAGGCAATTGAAAATACCAGACGGTATATTGTCAATATTTGTTTCATAATAAAGCACACATTAGCATGCCGATACACCCCTGAGTTATATGTCAATAATTATAGAACCCAAATGACACCCCTTGCTCAACAGGACAGGTGGAGAATGTAGCAGCGTGCTAAGCGGTGACGCACCTCACTGGTCAAGTTTACTCGCCGTAGCGTGCCATCGGCTTGCTCAACAGGACAGGTGGAGAATGTAGCAGCGTGCTAAGCAGGGGCGCACCACTGGTCAAGTCTACCGCCAGAAGGCACATCGGCTTGCTCAACAGGACAGGTAGAGAATGTAGCAGCGTTAAGCGGTGACGCACCCACCGGTCAAGTCTACTTCTCGTAGCGTGCCATCGGCTTGCTCAACAGGACAGGTGGGAGAACAGCAGCGTGCTGCGGTGACGCACCTCACTGGTCAAGTCTACTTCCGCCGTAGCGTGCCATCGGCTTGCTCAACAGGACAGGTAGAGAATGTAGCAGCGTGCTGGCGGCGACACGCGCACCTCATCTGGTCAAGTCTACTCGCTCGTAGCGTGCCACCGGCTTCTTGCTCAACAGGACAGGTGGTGAGAATGTAGCAGCGTGCTAAGCAGGGGCGCACTCACTGGTCGTCTACTTCCGCCGTAGCGTACACGTGCTTGCTCAACAGGACAGGTAGAGAATGTAGCAGCGTGCAAGTTAAGCGGTGATGCACCTCACTAGTCAAGTCTACTTCCCCGCCGTAGCGTACATCGGCTTGCTCAACAGGACAGGTAGAGAACAGCAGCGTGCTGCGGTGACGCACCACTGGTCAAGTCTACTGTAGCGTGCCATCGGCTTGCTCAACAGGACAGGTGGAGAATGTGGGGCAGCGTTGCTAAGCGGTGACGCACCTCACTGGTCAAGTCTACTCGCCGTAGCTGCCATCGGCTTGCTCAACAAGACAGGTAGAGAATGTAGCAGCCGCAGCAGCCAGACTAGACCTCACTGGTCAAGCTCCACTGCCAGAGCGTGCCATCGTGGGCTTGCTCAACAGGACAGGTGGAGAATGTAGTAGCGTGCTGTTTCAGTGACGCACCTCTACTGGTCAAGTCTACTCGCCGTAGCGTGCCACGGCTTGCTCAACAGGACAGGTAGAGAATGTAGCAGCGTGCTGCGGTGACTCACCCCACCGGTCAAGTCTACTCGCCGTAGCGCGGCTAATTGGGCTTGCTCAACAGGACAGGTGCAGAGGAGAATGTAGCAGCGTGCTAAGCGGTGACGCACCTCACTGGTCAAGTCTACTCGCCGTAGCGTGCCATCGGCTTGCTCAACAGGACATGTAGAGAATGTAGCAGCGTGCTAAGCGGTGACGCACCTCACTGGTCAAGTCTACTCGCCGTAGCGTGCCATCGGCTTGCTCAACAGGACATGTAGAGAATGTAGCAGCGTGCTAAGCGGTGACGCACCTCACTGGTCAAGTCTACTCGCCGTAGCGTGCCATCGGCTTGCTCAATCAAGTCGTAGGCGCTCACGCCAGGATCCACAAATGCCTGTCCAATCAGGAGTCTATGAATAATTACGGGAATCCCTGCAATGGTCACCGCCCAGATGCCATCAATGCCTGGCAGCAGCTCCATCACCGGCGGTGTGACGTCCTCCTGATGAGAGAACTCCGCGGGCACCACTTGGGCAGTCTCATCAGCTATGTCAAAGTCCAGACATGAGCACGAGTCTGTGGTGTTTCCCGTGCAGAAGGCGCACACATCCACGTCGGCGCACATGTATGAAGGAGCTTCACATGGACTTTCTACAACCACCTGGTCATTTGACAAAACCACCCGCCCCGCCCACAATGAACCTACAAGTGTGCTTTCTTATTCCTGCTAAGCATGATACACGCCCGTATCGATGCACCCTCCAGATGCGGCGGCATACTCATGCGGGCTTTGTTGGTCCCAAACAATTGTTTTGCTTAGACATAATGATGACCCAAAACCATATGTGTGTGTGGTGTGGTTTGTGTGCGTTTTGTGTGTGAGTTGACGCGGTATGTACTTAGGTAGTGTGTGTGTGTGTGTGCTTAGGTATAACATATTTATCCGTTAACCCGTATAACACATATACCGCACGTGCATAGCGGAATAAGAGATATAACTCATATCAATACATTTGTATTCGATGTGGTGGTACTTTTAGAGTGATATAGTATAACTCATAAGGCACAAATTGCACAATGCGTGGTGTAAGCCAGAGTGAATACTATAACAGATATAACTCATACCTACCTTGCGAATAAGGGTGGCCGTGTTTCCAGCAGCATCAGTAGCTGTGAAGGTGATGATGTGAGGCATGCTGCCTTGCTCCTCGTTGGTGATGTTGTATGTGCCTACGGCATCTGCGCCGGTAATAACCACGATCACGAAGCCATCGCGCGCGTCTTCTGCAGTGGCGCCGGCATCCTGCGGCAGCCAAACAGTATCATGGAGTGCCAGGCGGTGATGACGCATGCAGCAGCCGGGTGCTGAACCTATCCGATTGATGGGCGTCTACCAAAACTGTGCAACAAGGGTGCTTACCAACAACGTGGATCAGGCTTACTCTTCCAGATGATGAAGCTTAGTGAGCATGATCACAGATGGGTGACCGAGCCGCACAAGGCAACCATGTGGGAGACATGTCATACGCTTTGTATTTATGACCACTGTGCATGATGGTAATTGCATCCGTGTGCCATTCATGGTGACCTAAACTTCTTGACCAAATTGATGATGGAATATGGTAAAAAGGAATTCCCCACTGATTGGTCAACCAACAATTCTCCACACCACATGTATGCTTGCACAGAGTTGCTTTTGTGAAACACGTTTCAGATTGGGTTGACCAATCTCAATTCAAAACTTGCTCGCGTGTCAGAGGAGCTGTCCTCACACCGCACCATATACATTCCGTGTGCCCTACCCACATGCGCCCACGGTCCACCGCACCAACCCGAAACAACCACATACATCCTACTGGCCACACCCCCTTATTATGGTCGCGTGTCAGAGGAGCTGTCCTCACACCGCACCATACATTCCGTGTGCCCAACCCACATGCGCCCACGGTCCACCGCACCGACCCGAAACAGCCACATACATCCTACCGGCCACACCCCCTTATTATGGTCGCGTGTCAGAGGAGCTGTCCTCACACCGCACCATACATATTCGGTGTGCCCTACCCACATGCGTCCACGGTCCACCGCACCGAACCGAAACAGCCACATACATCCTACCGACCGGCCACACCCCCTTATTATGGTCGCGTG
>LGRX02006961.1:49339-65825 GCA_001247695.2 Cymbomonas tetramitiformis
GGGGGTGTGGCCGGTAGGATGTATGTGTTTGTTTTGTGTTGGTGCGGCAGATGGTGGGCGCCTTTGGGTTGGGCACACTGAATATGTATGGTGCGGTGTGAGGACAGCTCCTCTGACACGCGACCATAATAAGGGGGTGTGGCCGGTAGGATGTATGTGGTTGTTTCTGGTTGGTGCGGTGGACCGTGGGCGCATGTGGGTAGGGCACACGGAATATATATGGTGCGGTGTGAGGACAGCTCCTCTGACGCGCGACTAGAAGGGGGTGTGGCCGGTAGGATGTATGTGGTTATTTCGGGTCGGTGCGGCGGACCGTGGACGCATGTGGGTTGGGCACACTGAATATGTATGGTGGCGGTGTAAGGACAGCTCCTCTGACACGCGACCATATTAAGGGGGTGTGCCCGGTAGGATGTATGTGTTTGTTTTGGGTTGGTGCGGCGGACTAATAGATAGTTTGAAACACATATAGGGTAGAATATTCTATATATCCGTGTTTTAATACTATCGCTGTACGCAAAAATATGAGGCTCAAACGGTGATAATATGTCTGTAAAAGATATATCATATGAGAGTCTGAGAGTCTAAGTAGCTTATGCTACGTGCGCTGTGTAAGTCTGTACGAGTACGGCTACGGTGATGCTGGAGTACTCTAACACGTGGCTCGCAGTCTCTGTCGCTATGACTCGCGGTCTCGAGCCGAATAATAATGCAGTCATCTGTCACATGCATCGAGGAATGTCATACAGGGGGCAGTACGGTATATCTAGTCCCCCGTGACGGACCGTGGGCGCATGTGGGTTGGGCACACGATATATATATGGTGCGGTGTGAGGACAGCTCCTCTGACACGCGACCATATTAAGGGGGTGTGGCCTGTAGGATGTATGTGTTTGTTTTGGGTTGGTGCGGCAGACCGTGGGCGCATGTGGGTTGGGCACACTGAATATATATGGTGCGGTGTGAGGACAGCTCCTCTGACACGCGACCATAATAAGGGGGTGTGGCCGGTAGGATGTATGTGGTTGTTTCGGGTTGGTGCGGTGGACCGTGGGCGCATGTGGGTAGGGCACACGGAATGTATATGGTGCGGTGTGAGGACAGCTCCGTCTGACACGCGACACGGATCGGTCATGGTCTTGAATAATCGCACATAAATGGATATGCATATTTACACGCTTCTAGCATCACTGGGAAGAAGTAAAGATTGAAAGCAGCAATAATGAGGTGACGGCGTGTTCACAATCATGATGTGTGCAAGAAAGGTAAGTAGGACAGACTGAATATGTCAACATCCTACACATCGCAGGGATATCACTATGGTATCCATCCCCCCCCCCTAACTATAGTTGATAAACATTAGTATACATGGTCCAGCTGTCGAAGCTGCATTTTTGGGTATAAATTATGAAGGCAGTGCGACAGAGCGCACCACATACTCCTCTCTCTGAAATACACGGGCAACACTCTCCCCTTCGAGGGATATCCACGGGGGTACGAGGTCTGCAGGCTCGTCCATGTACACTGTCTCCTCCTCCTGGTATAATAGGTCTGTCACCACCAGCATGGGTGGGGGTGGTGGGATTGGCGGCCCGGGAGGCGCATTCGGCGGAGGCGGTGACATCTTATAGGACGCGTCTGGTGGCTCCGGCCTGGCCAATCATCATACGCATTCAGCATGAGATGCACATCCATCTCAAGTATTTATCAGACAGGTGGGCAGATATTTTCTTACATACTAATATCTAGAGCTGTAGTACAATGAACGGCAAACGTGTCATGATAACCAAATTCCATTGTTACTTTCACACTTAGGATATACAGTTATACACAATAATAATCACACACAGGTCAACGTCAGTTGGAGCAGTGGGTTCTTTGGAGCAATGGTTACTTTTGCTATGCAGGGCAACTGGGTAGGGGCGCCGCCTTTACAAACTGCATTTGCAGAGCATTGTTATTACAACTACCAACGTACCAGAAAAATGTTCCGAAAATGCAACTGATTTGTGTTCTTATCATACAATTATGTTTGACCTCGATCTCAGCGCCTCAGCTCTGATTATCAGGGGCGTCACTCAAAGCTCCATTAATCAATCTCTTCTAAAGCCAGTCTGCTCGTTTGGGTATTTAGCGGCTGAGCTCGGCCAGGCCGCTGGGCCGAGCCGCGTGGACTGAACCGAGCTAAGACGAACTGAGCAAACTCTGACCGAGCCAACCGAGCCCAGCCGAGCCGCGTCGGGTCGAATCGAGCTGAGCCGAGCGAAGCCGAGCCAGGTGGTAGCGGTACCGTGCACATGTCTAAGCTCGTCTACCCTAAACGTCAGAAGCTGCAGGCCTCCGGTTCGAGGTTCCCCAAGTCAGCGCATTGCCTTGCACTGGCTTGTTCAGCGGTGCACACGTCAGCACAGCGGTGCACAGCTCAGCTCGGCTCGACTTGGCTCGGCTCGGCAGCTCAGCTCAGGTACCTATTGAATCAAGTTCCGAAACTAGATTATGTCATGTATAGGTTGCCCCACGCATTCCAAACACATTGCACAATTCAGGGATCAAATTGTCCGCGGCATTCAAAAGTGATGGTTGATACGCCGGTACCACTCAGTTACCTCCCATACTTAACCATGGTCAAGTACACACTTAAATTGCTTCTATCTCACGATACGGAAATCCCAACTTTTGTGTCATAGACCCCTAGCGTCACCAACACCTTGATGTGCGCGTCACCGGATTGAGGCAATAATTCTAACCACCGGTGCAGGGAGCTGCCAACAACACGTATTATGGTGTTCAGGCCTGCCTGCCGGAGCTGATATGGCGTGCCTGTACATTGTGAGAACAAAGCTCCCTGGTGGCATCCACTTGCCGCTCGCAGCTGATGGCACCGCCAGGTATATCAACAGCAAATGCAATGCACATACGCTGGTAGACGCTCCCGTGACCCCAACCTTGACAATTTGATGTTGTGATTCACCTTGACACATACGCTGGTAGACGCTCCCGTGACCCCAACCTTGACAATTTGATGTTGTGATTCACCTTGACACATACGCTGGTAGACGCTCCCGTGACCCCAACCTTGACAATTTGATGTTGTGATTCACCTTGACACATACGCTGGTAGACGCTCCCGTGACCCCAACCTTGACAATTTGATGTTGTGATTCACCTTGGCACATACGCTGGTAGACGCTCCCGTGACCCCACCCTTGACAATTTGATGTTGTGATTCACCTTGACACCTTCTAGGTAGAAGAGAAGGCACACGCCTTGCACAATTCATAGCGGCCGGGCATCGCCTCCCAGGATGTCTACGCCCCGACAACAGTAGATAATTCACTACAGAAAGAGGTTGTATGCGGCCCATGGGGTACGTCACCTTGGTGGCGCAGGGGGGAGAGGGCTCGGAGGTGGCATAGGCATTGGAGGTGGTGGGCTGTAGCTGATGCTTGTGACGGTGACATTTGGACAAACTATATCCCCTGCTGTTGCAAAGTTGTTACTGGTGAAGATTGCAGCGGCCGAGTCGGAGAGCATCGTGGCTAAGGTAGCGGCTCCACTCTGGTCGTTCAAGAACACCGACGAAGTCACCGCCGTGCTTCCGCTCAAGATACTTAATATTGCCACCTCTGAAGTGCTGACTCCGGCTGCAGCAGCAATATCCACCTGTTGCAACGCAATTGTGGCATCACCAAAACCACTATCTATCACACTTTTTTATGTATGTTTGCGTGCACCTTATCATAAAATGCTCGCTCCATCATAACATATGAATATTGTTATTGTGTTTCACCACACAACATGTACTAACTATACTTTGCCGTAGCCTAATCTATTTGGAAGCGGACCCAAATACTGCCGCGTATTATGTTAACTGATGGGAATACACACACGCCAATAATTATTTTTGCGAGGTGTGACTTGGGACGATATCAAAAGTTAAGTTAGCATTATTTTGAATGGTATCTCCTGTCTGCGTCGAATTCAAATTATACCCTGGATGAATTCGATGCAAACATGGCACATCGATGCGATCTGCGGTGCAAAGTTGGAAATCCCATTCCCCTTGGATGGGGAGCTCACTCTTCTTCAGCGTCAACAAAAAGGGCATGGATGCCAGGCTGGGAGGATTCGTTGACAATACTCTCACGAACCATGAATGGAGACGCCAGAATGCACATTCTGGAACAGGCCATAGTGCCAGCCATTACTGACGAGCACGCGATTATAGCCAATTGTAAGGAGGTTCAGTTTGGCGGAATAAAAACCAAGCAATTATCTATAATCATCGCCTCTGCTGCTTCGCGGTTGCTCTGATGCATCCGCTCCTTGACTTTTATTCCGCCAAACCGAACCTCCTTACAATTGGTTGTAATCGCATGCTCACCAGCAATGGCTGGCACTATGGCATGTTCCAGAACGTGCATTCTGGCGTCTCCCTTCATGGCGGCATTCGTGAGAGTATTGTCAACAAATCCTCCCAGCCTGGCATCCATGCCCTTTTTGTTGACGCTGAAGAGTGAGCTCCCCATCCAGCAAGGGGTATTAGATTTCCAATAACTTTTCACATCGTAGTTCATCGCGTGCCCCTGCATCCATCACTATGAGCGGCATCCTACGCGCCCTATATAATCTACATATTTTTTGCGCATCTGGCTGATGCAAGTACTAAGCAATACTTTGCCCTTGATTAACTCCATGGACCCCTTTCCAACACAGGCTATCCAAATATTATGAAAACTAAGGAGTTGTGTTTTGTATGAACTGTGCCGTTGTACAATGTGTTTGGTAGCACATACAAATTACTGTAAGCAGACGTGATTGACGTGGGCTAGGGTCATGGAAACTTCGTCTTGTTTTATTGATACGTGGAAGAGCTTACTGGGGAAAAGTAAACACAGCTTGCCAAGATGACTCAATCACCTATCTATGTAAATGCTCAAAACGAAAAGTGGACATTGAATGATGTGGAGGAGGTGCATAGTCACAATCCAAATGTAGCAATGTACTCGCCATATGTCTATATTGCTTGGTCCATGCAAATGTGATTTGCGGTAGGCCAGAGTTGATTTACAATTGTTGGATATTATATAAATGAGGCACTGCGTGCGGCAAGTCATCGTTATTGCACATAGTCAAGTATGAAAATTCACAGTGCATAATAAAGCTACTTCTGAAGAGTGATGCCAGTTCATCAACGACAAAATGATGACTGAGGCGCGAGCGGCTGGATGTTGTTGTTGTCTCATGAACTATAAATAAAGTCGCATCTGCTGACTCCACGTCAATCAAAACTTTAAAAGAGAACCAACACCCGAGCTTGCCACGCGCAATCAGTGTCGAGAAAAATATGTTGCGTTATGATGACGAAGCAAACACATCACCTTGAATTACAATTGTGGATTATTATAGTTCTTGTTTGGGCAACGTCTGCATGCCGGAGACCAACTCGGTGAACAGCATGCGGAAAAAGAGCAAAATGTGATGCCCTCGGCACGGCCTCCGCTCAAGAGCGGCCGATCTACTATGAGGTCAATGAGGATGGGAAACAATACTCATCACAGCCAGTTTTATATACACGCTTGATGCACAATATTCCCAATATCAGCCCTCACTTAATGCGACACACTGCTGTGTTCATGAAACGGCACTCTAACCGTAACTTGCATTATTTGGTGCAACTGATGACACCACATCACACACACACACACAGGAACAAACACACTCAACGCTTGGACGATAATAAAGTAGGCAACATTTATGCAGGCGCACCCTGATGCACCTATTGCCTTCATCATAATTATGATCCCTGCCTGCACAGGGGGAGAGAGGATCTACTACTTGGCATTGCTGCAACACTGTTCTCCAACGATGCATGTCTGCACAAGATTCGTATTACGGTGCAGTCTAATGATGATCGTGATATACATTTCATGTTTATTCTGGAGTGTGGCAGCCGCGTACCACAAATGCCACCTGTAGTGTAGAGTCGAAGGCGGTGGCATCCAGTGCTGAGAAAATCACTGTGGAGCGCACTTTGGTGCGTCCAGGGGGAGGGGGGGGAGCAGGCTGTAGTGGTGGAGACGAGGGCACTGGAGGTGGCGATGGCCGTAATGGTGGCACTAATGGTACTGGTGGAGGTGGGGGTAGCAGAGGGGGAGGTGATGGAGACGGCGGCGGCGATGCAAGAGGACTGAGGGGACTGCCGGGTGGCGAAGGACATGGAGGTGGCGGAAAGAATACGGGAGGCGGATGAGGTGGGTTGGGGTATGGAGGAGGCAGAGGTGAGGGTGGCGGTCGTGGAGAAAGAGGAGGAGGAGGTGGTGGTGGTGGCAAGTGGGGGTAATGGTGGAGTTGGGAGTAGTGGAGGGAGAAGAGGAGGGGAGATGGCGATGGTGATGGGGAGGATAAGGGCATGGAGGCGTCAAGGGAATTGATGGTGGAGGTGGAAATGGTGATGTGGCGGCGGTGGGTGGCAGTGGCAGCGGTGGCGATGATAGTGGCGGTGACGTGGTAGTGGCAATGGCGGTGGCGCGATGGCGGTGGCGGTGGCGGTGGTAATGGCGGTGGCAATGGCGGTGGCGATGGTGGGCGGGCGATAGAGGGGCGGAAGGTGAGGTGAAGGAGGACATGGAGAAGGTGGTGGACGGGGAGGCCGCGGGGGCTTGGTGGTGGAGGTGGAGGTGGAGGAGGCGATGGTGGTGGAGGTGGGGATGGCGGAGGGGGTGGGGATGGGGGAGGTGGAGGTGGAGGTGGATGTGGTGGTGGAGATGGTGGTGGAATGTCACCTCAGCAGCAACCACCAAATCATACAATCTCGACACCGGTCAACAAAGAAGCCATGCGTAAAAAGAGCTTTACCAAGGGAAACCCTCTACTGAGGGTAGTCCTCAAGGGCCCTGCCGTGAAGCCCGAAGGCCTGTGCGCTGTGCAACGCCACCATGATCCTCTGCCCCCAATAAGACTCGAATGTCGGTGTAGACCACGTCGCCGAAGCCATCTCCGGCCCCAACCGATCCTGCCTCCTGCGAGCGCAGTCCCGCAAGAGCTGCTTGGCCTGCTCCCCCAATCCACCAAAGGCCTCCATGGCAAAAGCCACCAACCTGTGCGGACTGATATCTCCGTACGTGTAAGCCTTCTGCCGCTCAAGCGCCGCTGCAGTGTGCAACGGAACGCGAGCTGCCCCATCCACATGTGTTTGGGCACAAGGAAAGCCGATCGCAACATCGATGACCAGGTGTCTCCCCCGCCCATCAAAGTTGAGCACCGTGATGTCCGGCCTCCAATGCGGGGAATAGCTCCTGTGATAGACGTGGGTGCGCTTCACCGAAGCCGGGTCAAACACCTTGCGCAGCATCTCATAAAGAACATCTTGGACTGCATCATGCCGGTAGGTGAACATCCCCCGTCTGTTGCAAGCCAAGTAATGGTACCCAAAGTCGTCCACAACCTCACCACACGCACAGCTACCCGTGCCAACAGCCGAGACCTCCCGAACCAGGGGAATCGAAGCCCCAAGCTGAAGACACAACGCGATGACTGCAGCAGTGGGCCGCATGCGGAATCCACCATCATGAGGGAGAGCATTGAGGTGTGCCGTAGCACCATCTCGGGAGAGGCTGAGCAACCGGGCCCGGACAGAGGTGTTCGCCCCTTCAAACAAGCGCAGCCAGTCGGAACCATGTTGATAATTGGTTAGCTCCTTCTGACGCGTTGGCTGACTTGAGCCGAATCCCCCCCAAACCGGCGCCTCCTCCGGCACCTTCAAGCTCTCCGGCACGGGATGCCCCGCACCCAAAGCCTCCACCACTCGAGCCCGCGCACCTCGCACGTCCCCCATCGCCGCAACCATACCCGCCGCCAATGGATGCTCTCCGACCTCTGAATCCTCCGGGGCACCAAGGTGTGGCAACATATCCCTCACCGCCGGGAACAAGACCACCATTCGCCCCCACACCTGGGCCCATGACCCAAGCCACCCAGCCGGGGCCAGGCGTTGCGCCGAAGAGAGACCAAGCCCTCCCCACCGGGTAGGCAACTGGCTGAGGGCAACCGCTTCCTCTCCCAGCGGGTAAGGGCTCCCCGCCACCTCCTGAAGGCACTCCTGGATCCCATTATCGTGGGCCAGGGCCCCCCGCACAAGCAGGTGGGGCGGGACCCCCCGGACCAGGTGCATGAAGCGCGGATGGGCACAGAACCTCAAGAGAAGGAGCTGCACCTGAGGATCATCCAGACGGGCAAGCTTAGGGAGGACGGCCCCGGCCGCAAAAGCCATCTCGACACACTTGTCGGCGACCCATCGGTCAGACCCCACCGGTATGCCCAGCACCTTGACCCCGTCCAAGGGAGTCACCGACCCCGGCATTGGCGCCCCACCACCGTCCACCACGTCCGCAAATTCCGGGCAAGCACCGGCAGGGCTGTACACCGTGCTCTTCGAGACATTCAGCTCAAGCCCCGCAGCCCTCAATAGAGGGACAATGGTGCCATACGCCGCCCGGGCCTTATCCGGCGGCCCTATGATGTGAATGTCATCGAGGTACGCCATGATGAAAACGTCCGGGTGCTCGTCCAGAGTGGCCTGGAGGGCCGGCTGCAAAGCAACAGCAGTGAAGAAGGGGCCCAACGGGTCACCTTGCTGGGCACCCTCTGCCGACTCCACCCATCTGAACCTCCCATCAGCCCCCTGCCACCCAAGGCGAGCCCGATGTCTGAAGCTGCTCTCCGCCATACCCAAAAGCTCCGGGAAGTTGTCGCTGACCTCCTTGTAGATCACGCTGCGCTTAACCGTGTTGAAGGCGTTCTTACAGTCAAGTGCCAAGTCACACCACGAGGGGTCCGCCCCAAGCAACGCCTGAACCGTGTGCACGCACACCTCCGCCCCACCTGGCACCCCCACTCCAAGCTGAGCCGCCGAAGAGGCAGCCCCCTCTCGGGGCGGCGGGCTGAAGTAGGTAGCCCATCTCGTCCGCATCTGTCTGCAAACCACCTTGCCCGCAAGCCTCCGCAACGATTCACCGCACGCAATCGGGCGCACCCCACCGCCAGGTTTCAGAAGAGCCACCAGCCTCGCACCCATGATCCATGGCAGCACACCCGCCGGCACTCTGTCCCCCACAAACTGCTCGCAGGCATGCTTAATGGCAGGCAATCCATCACCCCCGCCGAAGATGACCCCGATGTGCTCGAACCTCAACTGGGAGCAGCCCGGCCCAGAGGCCACTGGAAGACGCCTGCACTCAGCCTCGACTGCCGCCTCCTCAAGCTCCAACGGGGCAGCCTGCACTCTGCCGGGAAGGCCGTCCCCAGCCGGGTGAAGGTCCCTAAGTGCCTCCAATGTCTCCTCAACGAGGGGAGCAAGGGCACCAGGGTCAAGCCGCCGGACCGCCTTCGAGAGCTGTCCCTCCTTCACCAAGCTCACCACATCAGCAAAGGCCCGCTCCTCCGAAGCCCGCCCTGGCCAGGCCGGAGCTGAAGGAACCGACACCCGGTACAGCTCTTCCCAATCGCCTGCAAGAAAGCGCCTGACCCGCTCGCGCACCACCTCCGCAGGGAGGGACTTCTTCCTGGCCTCAGGAATCGAGCCAAGCAGCAACCGCGGAGCAAGACCGAGAAGGCGCCAGAAGTCCTCATCACCACTACCGAGGCTTCGCATCACCCACCGCATGGCCTCTGCGAACTGGTTCCTCGCCCGCTTGGGAACATGCCTAGCCGTGGTCAGGGGGCAGGCAAACACCTCCGCCAGGTCCAGCCCACGCAGCCATTCCCACGAGGCGTCCGGAACGACCGGGTCAGCCGGGACCTCAGCCCCCTGCCGTCTGCCACGAGAGGCTCCAGGTGTCCCACCAACCCGACTAGCCACTCCTGGCCCCGCCTCTCCACCCGCACCCTCGCCTGCCTCCACCACCGAGGAGCACGTCGAGTAGTGGGAGGTGAGGGGCGCACCACTGGCGTAGGCAACCTCACACCTCGGGCAGGCCGCACACCCAAAGGCCGAAAGGTCCGTCAACGCATAGTCATCAGGCTCGTGGTGCTGCCGCAGGTGACGGGACATCCGCGTCGGGTTGGGGCTCACTCGGGCAGTACAGACCGGGCACCGGAAAGCAGGCTCATCTCACCCGGAGGCGGGTCACCGTCATACTCCGCAGCTCTCCGCCTTCCCGCACGCCGCGGAGCAACAACGACAGGAACTGGGGACACCACACCCAAAGGCCGTCCAGGAATGCCGCCACTGCCCCCGCCTGCGCCAATAACAGCCGCACCCTCTCCCACCACCTCCGGCCCCCAGCCAGTCCGCGCCGCCCGCCTAGCAGCCAAGTCCGCCTGTGCCGCTCTGTTGGACCTCATCGCCTCCCCCGGTGAAGCCCTACACAACCCACAAGAGTCACGCTGCACCAGCCACCTCGCGCCACAGATCTGATGAGTGCAGGGACGCCTACAGCACGGCCACCTCACCGCACCCTGCCCCGGCTCCCAATCCTGACCGCAAATGTAGCACTCATCCCCAAGCTCCTCCGGTTCCTGCACCTGAAAAGCCGTGAGGGCGGTCGCCGCTTCACTCGCACTCAAGCCACTCGGCGCCAGAGCCAGCTCCTCAACCACAACGTCACGCTCAGGCAGCGGGCCGTGGATGTCATCACCAAGTTGTGCCCGGGCCTCCCGCATGGCATCCCACGCCGCCCGCAAGGTCATTGACACCGTAGCACCCTGGACGAGCCCATCGCCGAGGTCAAATTCATCCTCGTCCACCATCATAGCGAGGTGCCACCGCCCCTCATGCAGCCTCACCACCTCAGGGGGACGCAGGTGCTGACCGACCCCATCAACCTCATCAGCAGTGAGGTCCCGGCTCAGGACACTCTCGTGGCGAAAAGAGGCGCCGGCACCCTCAGCCTCACCACGCAGGAGCGCTTCAAGAGCACTAGCATCAAGCAAAGCAAACTCTCCACCCGGGGTACCCGACACCTCAACGGCGGCCTCGCTCTCGACCACAGGCGTTTCGCAGGCCTCAACCGCCAACGCCCTAGCGGCCTGCGGCACGTCACCCGCCCGCCGCCCAGGCCCGCCCGGGTCCGCCAGCCGCTGCCGAGACCCCTCAGCCCTCATGTCCTCCGCTCTCCTGTGCCGCCAAAGAACCTGGGTACCATCTGCCGAGAGGAACTCAATTGGGACGCGGCTATTCGAGATGTCAAAATTTGTGAAGTCCCCAACAGTGTCATCCCACTGGATCACATGCCGACCCCGACCTCTGACATTGGGCTGGTACTCGGTAACCGTCGCAACCCGTGGACCAGACGCATAGATGAACCGCAATCTGCGACCCACCAGGTCTCTCCCCCGTGGCCGCTGGTATCCCCGACTGCTCGCAAACCCCACAAGGCAGCTCGCCTCTTGCTCCTGATCCCCGCCGACGGCCTCCGGCCTGCCACCCTGCACCGCACCGGCCTGCCTCACCACCTCCGCCCGAAAGCCTGCACCAACTGACCCGCCTCGCCAGCCATGCCAATGATCTGCTCCTGCCTCTCGGCCGTCATGTGGAATGGGGCAGGGCCCCCCTCGAGGACGTATCCCCCCACAATGTCCAGGGTGATGCCCGCCTCCGCTAAGGCCTGCCCAAGCGCATTAGCCAACTGAGTCCACCTGGCCGTCCTGGGCAGGCTGGGGAAGGCCTCCGGCCACCCCACCGCATCCAGGATCATGGGGCAGAACAGCCAGGAGTAAGTGGCCGGACTGCCTTCTCGGTCCACCACCCCCGAGGGGGGCATCTCAGTCATGTCGTGTCCGCACCACTGCGCGTCCACCGGCGTGAAGAGCGGCCCAATCCAAGAACTCAGCCCCCGGGCTGGCACCGCCACGGCCGAAGAACTGAGCGCGCCAAACGGTCCACTCAGCCGCTCCACTGCCCGCTCCTCTGCACCGCCATCCACCAGCGAGTTCACAGCCACCTCAGCACGCTCCCTCTCACCAGGGGCAGCCCCCGGCGTAGGATCAAAGGTGAGCCCCAAGGACACGGCAGGACTCTCCACCCCAAGCAGTCCCACCAATCCACTCGGCAATGGCGGGGAATCCAGACCCCCTCCACCGGTGTCCGGACAGGAGACGGCCTGCGGGTCGGAAGCCACCGCCTCCACGTGGGCATCAATCACCCCCCCAACAACGCCCCCCCGGAACAGGCTCTCCACCGAGCGAGCCCGCCTGGGCCGCCCGCCGGCTCGTCCTCCAGCTCCGCTTGTGCCGCCGGGCACCCCGACCGCCTCTCCAGCGTCTCCAGGCACTCGCGTCTGCTGCCGCCCTGCAGCTCTGCTCACCGACCTCGTCACCCTCATCGTCGTCCCCACATCGGTCCTCGCTGCACCTGCCGCCGCCGCACCAGCCTCCCCGTCGCCGTCCGCCATTCTGCTGCGCTGCCTGCCCCTGCTCGCCGTGCTCCTCGTCGACCTACTGCTGCTCGCCGTCCCGCCCACCGCCCCGGCCGCACAGCCCACCCCCGAGGGCAAGCTCCTGACCTGGCGGGGCCCACCCGACCGCTCCACAGCTCGCTCACTCGCAGCGCTGCCCGCCGGCGAGCCCGCATCCACCCTAGCCGGCTCATCCACCGCAGGGGCATCATCTGGAGTAGGATCAAGAGCGAGTCCCAAGGACACGGCGGACTCCTCCAACTCGAGCCCCACAGAGCCAAAGACGGCACCCAGCTCCTCCGAGGCCCCGGAGGCACCCCAGTCCAACAAGCCGCCTCCCACCGATCTGACCGGCGAGCTGAGCAACCCCGCAAGCCCCTCAGGCACCGGCGGAGACCCCAGGGTTCCTCCGTCAAGGCCTCCGCTATGATCTGGCCCGTCAACATCTCGAGCTACCTCATCCTCCCGAGCCATGTCATTCACCGAGCGCGTCCGCCGCTGTGCCTCTCTAGCCCTCGCGCCCCGACCAGGCCGTCTCCCCGCTCGCTCGCCAGCCCTGGGTGAACCGCCGGACACACCCTCGTCCGCCACAGCCCCTGCCGGGCGCTGCGCTCGCCTCCGCTCCGGCTGACCACCTCTCGCCACCCCAACCGAGGCTGTCCCATCCACCGCCACTGAGCTAGCTGGCCCGCCTGCCGCCCCGCTCACCGATCTCGTCGTCCTTCTGCCACCTGACCCCACCACACTACCAGTCGCCAGAGCCGCCCCTGCCGGACTTCCCCGCTGCTGCTGCCGCCGGTGCGGCTGCTGCTGCTGGCGCTGGTGAGGTCGCTGCTGGTGCTGGTGCTGCCGTTGCCACTGCTGCCGCCGCGGCCTCTGCTGCACCTCCTGGCCGTCCCTGGCCTGGGCCCGGGTCCGCGGCCCAGTGGGGGCGGCACTGGGTACCAGTGCCGGACCAGGCCCTGCAACTTCATCTGCTGCTCGCCGCAAAAGCTGCCCAATCGTCCGCCTCGCGCGCCCGGCATGCAGCCTACTATCACCGCCACGTGCCGCTCCAGTCGTACGGCCCACCTCAATGGGTGAGTTCCTGACCGTCGCGGCACCACCACTCCTCGACCGCTGTGCTCTCCGAGAAGGCACCGGGAGCGCGCCGCCCATAGGCGGCAAATCGTCGTTCTCATCGTCCGTACTCATAATCATAATCTTCTTCAAGGAGGGGCTGAAAGCTGGGGTGCGTCGAAACGCTGGGAGGGCACCACCACCCGGCCACGGTCCAAGCCCGCAACACCAGTGGCGCTCGTGTGAGTATGAATCTCTGCTGGAAAAAGGACCCCTCCTATGCCCCGATGGCCATTGCCACCGGGTACCTCCCAGGTACTCCTGACCGGCGACCTGCCGCGGTGTACCTGGTGTCCAGCAGAGAAACAGGGAAACTATCCACGCCGTGCTGAAGACTGTCCCTGCAGCCTGTGCTCTCGGATGCCCCCCTTTCTCATCGACACTCGCGCCCACTGCGCCAAGTGAAGACGCCCCGGTGAGACGGGGGGCTGGAGGTCCTCACCCAAGGTCCCCTGGAAAAATCCCGGACAGGTGAGTCCCTTCCAGCCGCACGCACACCGGCCCCGCAGTTCCACCACACTGCGAGCCTCAAGGGGGACCTCCAAAAAAGGAGGCCGTGCGCATCCCCAGCCCGCCGGCCGGGTATTGCCCCTCGGACCTTGGCTTAGACCAAGGTTTGACACTTTGCATCCTTTCGCCGTGCTCGCCGTCTGCGACGCACGCCCGGGGGGGACCGCGGGGAGGTCAGGCCTAAAGAGGCCCAGGATGCCGACCATCGCTCGTCAGACGATGGCCCCCCCCCACGGGGAGGTGAAGGAGGACGAGGAGGAGGCGGAGGCGGAGATGGAGGTGGAGGTGAGATGGGTGGAGGAGGAAACGGAGATGGCGATGGCGGAGGAGTTGGAGGCGATGGAGAAGTTGGTGGAGAGGGTGGTGGTGGTGGTGAATCCGGGGTAGGGGGAGATGGAGTTGGCGGTGATGCTGGGAGCTGGGAGGCAGGGCGGTGGAGATGGCGGAGGTGGTGGGGGATGCAGTGGTGGAGGTGGGAGGTGTGGAGGTGGGTGGAAGTGGAGGGGCGGGAATTGAGGAGATGACGGGAAGGGAGGGGTGACAGGGAGGCACAGGTTGTGGTGGAGGTGGCGAACATGGAGGTGGGTTTGGAGGGTAAGGTGTTATGCTGGCGGCGGCAGAGGCATGGGAGGTGAAGAGGTGGTGGAACAGGGAGGTCTCGAGGTGGTGGAGGAAGTGGCTGCCAGGAAGTGGCGCTACACTCAAAGTGGAGGAGATGTGGCAGCGCAGGTGGTGGAGGGGGAGGTAGTGGGAGGGGGAGATGACGGAGGAGGAGGGTAACAAAGGGAGCGGCGGAGGTGGACAGGTGGATCATGAGGTGTGGAGGCAGTGGCAGGGAGGCATGCAAAGGCGGAGAGGTGAGCAGGGCGCAGGTGGAGGCAGACAAGGAGGAGGGGATGGGAGGTGGGGGCGGGAGGAGGAGGTGGCGGGAGAGGAAATGGAGGAGGAAAAGGCAGTGGAAGTGGAGGGGCGGGAGGTAAGCAGCAGTGGGGGGAGGAGAGGTGGTGGGGGTGAGTGGATGGGGGAGGATGTGGGAGGATGTGGAGGGGGTGGAGGGGGTGGAGGGGTGGAGGGGGTGGGAGGAGGTGGAGGGGGTGGAGGGGTGGGAGGGTGGAGGGGTGGCGGTGGCGGGGGCGGGGGGCGTTGGAGAAAAGTGTGAGGTATGTGGGGGTGGGAGGTGGTAGGGGTGGAGGTGTGGAGGGTGGAGGGGGTGGAGGTGGTGGAGGTGGGGGAGGCCGAGGAGGTGGCGGTGGCGGTGGAGGTGGTGGAGGTGGTGGTGGTGGAGGGTGGTGGTGGGAATGGGTAGGGGTGGAGCATGGAGGTGGTGAGGTGGAGTAAGGCCGGGCATGTGTCACGGTAGGCGCAACGGATGCATAACACATTTCAGCCGTCGTGGTGTATCGCACTGAAGCCAAATCAGTCCAAACCAAAACGGTGTTGGATTCGTGATACACTGCTTGGACGTGCTGCGGATAGTTGAGGCCCGTTGATTGGTCGACAGTCAGACTTCCAGTGCAGTAGCTGTGGATGCCGCCCTGCTGGGGGGTTCCAAAGTACACGGCCGATGAGGCAGTTGTATAATTGATTCGTGTGATCTTCCGAATCACGTGGTCATCTCTGTCCGCTGCCCAGTCATATGCCAGGGCACCACCGGGCGGGTAAGCAACTGTCACCATCAAGCAGCAATGTGGTGGAGGTGCAAGCATGATGTCCGTCCAACTTCGGTATTTATACGTACTATGAATGTTCACAATACTGGTACTGTATACTGCATGCTATTTGGGATACTGCATGTCAATGCCAATGTGGAAATAGTAGAGGGCCGCATTTTGTACGCTTTCTATCGAATGTATATAGTTTAGGGCTATATACATTATGGGATAAGTTTACATCGGGACTGACATTTCATTTTTAATCCACATCGGGGCGGACATCTCATTTTAGTCCACATCGGGACGGAACTGCTTCATTTTAATCCCATGAGGGTAGACATTTGTTTTAATCCCGCATCAGACTTTGGCCCGCCTAAACGTTTCACATCGGGTGTAGACATCTCGTTTTAATTCACATCGGGGGTTGACATTGCATAGCATGCGTAAACAGAAGACACACGCAACGATATAATGTAAACGAAACATAACTACGCAAATCCAACCGGTAGATATGTAACTCGTATTGCGATGAGCATATCTACCGGTTGGATTTGCGAAATAATGTTTTTTGGTGCCACAAACGACGAAAGTCTGTCTTGTTTGGCGAAATGAAACAGTTTTTCACTGCTGGACACTCCAAAAAACATTATTTCGCGAATCCAACCGGAAGATATTTTTATCGCGATATGATTCACATATCTACCGGTTGGATTTGCAGAATTATGTTTCGTTTACATTACTGTATATCCTTACGTTGAAGGTAATGCATACCCCCGATGTGGATTAAAATGAGATGTCTACACCCGATGT